>MINK01176159.1:0-18110 GCA_001735545.1 Phormia regina | reverse complement strand
CATTGGAACAACAATACATTAAAATTGAAGCCTTTAAATTTTTTTTTTCGATTTTGTTGCCTTGTGAATTGAGTACTTGGTCCTACAATAAGTGTCATCAATACGATTTTTAACCAAAAAAATTAAAAATTGATACCATGATCTATAAAAGTCTTTTGGAATTTCGAAATTTATAAATAAATCCATAACAAAATTAAGAAAACTTAGAGACCCACGATTTTATTTTAAAATCTAAGTCTTTTTTGTGCCAAATTTGTTATTTGAATTTAAAATTGTTTTTACTTTGTTCAGCTCTTCAAAACGCACCATCTGAATTATATTTCTCAACTCTAAGTACTACTATTTACAAAATATCTATAAATAGAATCAAATCATGTTTGTAAAAGAAACAAAAATCATATACATTTAATATACATACATACGTTGTGATTTTAGTCTCCCAGGGAAAACTGTTGTAAAGTTGAATAAACTTTTGAGTTTTTAAAATGTAACGAAAATGGCGTTGGAAGGACATACATATAAGTACATCCGGAACGTTCACTCCCCCACTTCATATTCACTCACAAGCATTTTCAAGTGTGTATATGTTTATGTATGTGTATGAAATAATAAACTGTTGGGACACATTTATTAGTAAAATTGACTTGGACGTGTGGTAACACAAATTACTTTCACATAACGAACAATTTATTACCGTAATTTTTCTATATTTTCATTTCCTTGTTTCCTCTCATTATTTTTGTTTTGTTTGCTTTATTGTTGCTGTTTGTGTATTTATTTTTGATTGGTGGTTACAACTAGTCATCAACACAACGGTAACGGTCACTGCAATCTATAAACCAGTGTTGCCATTTGTATTTCATAATTTCTTACAAATTAAAACAAAAGTTGTTTTCAGAATTTGTATTGTAATCAATTTATTGTTATTATTGAATAACTAGAGCTGTTTTTAAAATACGTAAAAAGACAATTTCCTTGATATTGACTATTATAAATGCGATATCTAAAAAATATTAAAAAAAAAACACATTATTGTTATTTACAGTCTAAAAGTTCTAAGATAGTAGAGATTTAATGATTTAACTTGGCGTTTTCATAAGAGTGTTTCTATTGACATAAATTTTTTACTATATGTATGAGAGGATATATTCAGGTGACCATAAACTAAGAGCAACATACTATGATTATAATATATGATTCCAGGTTACAATAAATATATTTGCACGTAATCATTATTATGATTTCATTTTATAATTTATTAGTAAAGTTTATAACAAGAATGATAATTAAATAAAAAAAGTGTACTTTTTAAAACTTAATTGTACTAAAATGTTATAACTTCTTTGTTTGGATAAGAAACAATATTTCTTGATTAAAATATATAGGGGATATTTCATTTTAATTCTCAATTGTCAAATGCAAAGTCTCTTCACAAATTATAACTTTTAGGTCGGAAATGTCTTAATGTTTATGCATACATTTAAAACATATGTTAATATTGTGTGTGGCCAATATTTTCCTTCTTAATTATAATTTACCAACTTCATATTTATATTCCTTAGTACGATATGTGGTACATTCATCATACTTAATAAAAACAAACTTTAATTTATATTTCTTCATATATGAACTAAATGAGAATTAATGAGAACAAACTACAGGAATGTAGAATTAACTTTTTAATTGTAGAATTAACTAAATGTTTAAACATATTATAGTTCAGTGAACCATATTACAATTTTGTTTGTGGGTAATCATTAAATGATTAAACAGAATCATAAACGTTGCTATCAGGAACACGGTATTATTAAAATCAATGAAAAACTGCTATATACTCATTGAATAGTTGTGGTGATCATGTTGTAACCATGTTTTTTTTTCTGAGTGTATACAACAAACCTGCTTTAAATGATAAATTCAATAGTCGAAAAATAATCATTATAATTCGAGTTAAAAATAAAAAATAATCGTTATTTTGTAAATAATATATTAAAATAAAAAGGTATAGTTGCATGAAACTTATGGAATATCATTACGGAATATCTGTAAATGTACAGAGTATTACAATATTTTTGAATTGACTTGTGAGGTAATCAAAAAGATTTACCGCCTATGCATCGGTTCTCATATGATAGTCCATGCCCCAACAAGCGAAGATATATGGAAAAATATTCATAAACATACAATTTTTTAATCAAAATATTATGAAGAAATTTTAAATAAAATTTCCAATTAAAACTTGCACCTATTTAAAAATGGAAATTCATATTTATACCATAGAGGGGGAAGTAACTGTTATTTTTTAAACCAAAAAAGTATTGATAACCAAATATAAAAACTCTGCCAAATACAAAGATGATAATCTTTATAGAGTCTATTTTTTATAAAGTGCACATTTTCGACTTCATCAATCTTCATTTTTTCAAAGTCAAAGTAATAAATTGAAAACTTTTAACAACATATTATGGATTCCAAAAATGCTTTCCGTTTGCAGATTCGTACTTTGGGATTTTAGAAAATAGACTAAAGTCAAAAGTTTAATATAAAGTGGGTTTAATATAATGCGAGAGGAAGTGTACCTTGGCCGCTTGGGTTATTTTAATTGGTTTCTATTTTAAAATCTGGTAAAGATACAGTGAAGACATTTTTGCGGCCATTTTTGCAATTACTGACATCGCTTTCAAACTTTCTTTATTCAATAGATAATTTTGTAAGAAAAAACTAGTGCAAATGTTCGGAGATACTGGGATATATATAAAAAAATCTGGACAAATAACTTGCAAAATTGCAAGAATACATAAAAATATTTAAAATTGGACGAGAAACAACAATTTCGTATTTGGCAAGCGATTAAGATTAAGGTGTGTTTTACATAGCTCTGCCACGCCTATAACTTTTTTATATAGTTGCTTCAATGCCCTTGTAGAATTCTAATGCCACTTCAAATTTTTAGTATACAAAACAAAGAAGTTTGTGGGAAGATATCTCAAAGTTAGCGTTTTAGCTTCTTAGCTTCAGTTTTGTATATAAATTCGTACAAAAAAATTAAAATAAATTATATTTAACGAAAGTTTCGCCTGCGACACTTCATTCTAATGTAATTATTTTTCAACGAACTTTATTACCCATAGTTATATGGGTATGTTATATTTATAAATTCACAAAAATAATTTTGAAAAATGCCAAAAATTTTTTAAGATATTTTGCATTTTCTTACTTTTTTAAAATAAATTTTAGCTCCTTTTTTCTCAAATCAGCTACCCACCAAAAAAATCAAAACTTAACCACTGATTTTTATCAAATTTGACGGATTTTATTTGCAACAAATTAATCTTTATGATCAAAAAATTACAATTTAAATGTTATTTAATACGTATGAATACCGTGTATCTGAATTGTAATTCATTTCGTATCTTTCTATAATTAATTATATTTCAAAGATAATATAAAAATGGAGCCATCAATGTTTTTCTTACATAATATTACTTTTCCTGTTTCCTGTTCCTGGTTGGTAAAAAAAATTTCCAGAATTAATCTGCAATAAAATAAAATAGAGATTTAGATCAACACTTTTCTTAATTATAAAACAAACTTTGACAATAGTTTCAAAATTAATGTAGGATTCAAAAAATGTCGAAATTTTTTAAAATTTAATTAAGCACTTAAGTTGAATGGATTAATTATTTTGGCAACCCTGAAATTCAGTACTATTTTAAAGTGTTGTCGTAGTTATTAGTGTTTGGTTTAACGCCCCCCTCTAAGCCGGTAGCAAGAGTGATTTAGTGCAATTAAGTTGTCACAGTTATATATTTGTCGATGTCATTCAATGAGAATTGATTTAATTGAACAATTTTATTTGAATTATATTTACACAATATTTCTCTGTTTTTTTTTTTTTTTTTTTTTTTTTTAAAAAAAAAAATAACACAGGTGTATTTTGATGTATTTACTGTTTTTTTGGTATTTAACATGAACAGTAATTTGTGTTTACTAGACGACCAATAAAATATAATTATACAATGGATATTTTAAAACTACAATAACAATTATTATTTTTATTAATGATTGCTACAGAACATATTTATAAATTTTAATATTCATAATTTAATAATATAACATTTCAAAAATATAAAGTAAATATATTATTTTCTTAATTGCTGTTCACTAATATTATTAATACGTTATGTTAATGATGTGGCTTTCCCATGGAAACTTACGTTTATACGTGAGTTATTTGCTGTTAAAGGTGCTAAAATTAGTTTTTACTTAAACCTTCCTTGAGTCATTTTTGATGTCATTATCTTTTTTATATAAAAAAGTTTGTTATTGTAATTTAATTTGTCATATGGTCGAGCTTGGCCGAATGTATCTTTCTTAATTGTTTTAAATTACAAACATCTCTACAGGATATACTAAGTATTGCTTAAATTGAACCTTTAGTAAAATACTGAATCTCTTTAAAAAGTCCCATTAATAGACATTAAATTGCATCTATTTTAAGACAATGTTACCTTAAACTCAGAACTAAAACGTTTTTAAAACCACAAAATCCCTTTCACGTAACCAAGCATAAAGTCTGCAAATGAGTTGTAAAACGTAAGCAAAAATTTGTTTTTGCAACCAAAAGAATGAGCTATATGCATCCATCCATCCATCCATAACTTCTTATACCCAGTAAACACGAAGTTATCATACCTCAAACATTTAACAAAGGATTTCTTTTCTTTTCCAAAACTTATGTAGAATCTTTTTTCAATTTGAGAAAAAATATCATTCTCAAATGTTTCCATTTGAGAAAAATTTTGATATCAAATCACTCTTAAGTTTTCAACCAAATCTTTAGTATATTGGGTATAGTCAAGATTTAACACTAACACAATTTCACAGATGCAACTCAGTACACAAAACAACTACAAATGAATGTTTTATATTTTCATGATGCCCTACAGACATCAAAATTGGGGACACATGGATTTGTGTATTTCAAGTTGGCTATGTAAAAAAAGAGATCACGCAGTGTGACATTCAGTTGGTATCGACTATCATTAATTACTAGAAATTTACATTCTTTGTGAACTTGTATTGCACATTCTGGTTGTAAGATTAAAACATTGATTTTGAATTTATTCAAACTTTCTTCTATTTATAATCTTTTTACAGCAAAGACTTAAAACTTCAGAAAAATCTGTATACTTATGTATATTTACCTATACATACATACTCTTTTGGGTGGAACAATTGCCAAATTACACTCTTGTGATACTACCTTCAATTTGAATACAATCGGTATGAATAATGAAGAAAAGTTCTTATCAGTAAATGTATTCAATACACAAAGATGTTGTAACAACAACTATTTGGGGATTTAATTTAAAACAACATTTAATTAAAGAGACGCAAAGGAAGTGATGACAATACATCCGGTATAACTTGTTGTAGTAGGTAGTAGTAATATTAGTAGTTAAAGCAGCTAGCTAAATTGACACGTAGTCCGTCTCTTTCTACGTGTCAATTTAGCTAGCTAGAACAACAAACTGATGAATAATGTGAAGCTGTTAATGCTAACTGTTTACGTAAATGTATATCTATTATGTCAGAATATCAAATCCCAAGTGAAAACAATTATAAAATTGTGTCGTTAATGTCAACTTTTAGAATACGTACATACATACATACATACATTCGTACATACATCTATTTACCACATACATATATACTCATACTCCAATAATATTTTCTGTAAAACACAACTGTAAATTTTAATATTAAATATGACTTTATGGTTTAGTGTTATTATATCTCCTGTGTATGGATGTGTAAATAAAACATATTTTATTAACAACCGGGAGTTAAAATAACACTAGCATATCTATGTATAAATAAGTATACTTTCTCATATTATCACTGGGGAAAAAAAACAATTATTCATCATTAAGTCAATTGACACATTTATAAAATTTTTGGCAAATTAACATTTAGACTTCCGCAAAAGAAAAACTTTTTTATTTTTAATTTTAACTTTAAGTATAAATCTTAAGTTTTTAGAAAAAAAATCCAATGAAAATTCTTATTAACTTTTGTAACTTTAAAGGAGCAATATCCAAAAAGAGAGGCACTAAAATAAATAAATGTTACTGTCTTATTCTCTTGCTATGAGAATTGTTAGATACATACACATTATATCTATCACTATTATGTGTGTTTCGTTGACGTGCCTGTTATGTCTATATAAATAGCCGATATGTTCGGGCCCTGAGGTTAATATGACTATCGTTACTTTAAAGTTATAAAATAAAGTACAGTATTTTATAAAATTACTCCCTAAATACCCGCACTGAAAAACGCAAAATCACTCGCCAAATTAAATGATATTTGGAACAATGGTTATCCATTATCTGAACTAATCATATGTCAAAATATGCTGAAAGATATCTTCACAAAAATGCAAATATTTACTCGCAATACGTTCTGAGATATTAAAGTAATAAAAGCTTTTCAAATATGAATTCCAATAATTCTTACAAACCAAACACAATTTTTAATAAAGCGGAAATCATTGCGAGTACCAACATGATATTTAGCCCTTAGCTAATAAATTTGCCACGTATCATTTGACCTAAACTGTTAAATATATAACACATATACACTCATCAAAATAATTATAAGACCAAAATTGTTTTTCATAATAAAATACAAAAAATAAGCCCGAAGGGTCTTTAGTGAAAAGTTCTGTTTATTATACCCTTCACCACAGGTGTAAAGTTTATATATAAGTTTGTCGTTTGTAATTCCTAAAATTTTAATCAGAGACATTTGACTTTTTCGGGATCCTTGTAAGAAATTATGACCATAAGATCATGTCTGTCCGCCCGTGTGTCGGTTGAAATAACGTTTATGAAGTCCATCGATAACTGACACATATAGTATATACATTAAACGATCGGAAATACTTTCGAAAATTTTGCTATTGCTTAAAAAACTGGTTTTTAGAATCGATATATACTAAAAACTTGTTTTGCAAAAAATTCTCGAAAAATTTTTCCCGAATTTTTATTTTGAATCAGCCAAATTCATTCATAAGCAACTGAGACATGGGCGAGAAACTGAAAAAAATACTATTATGTTGTTTGATTTTATTATGATTAACATTCTTGTTTTTGTTTTTCGTATATGAAGTTTGTTGTATATACATTAGAGTGCTCCAAGCATGTATGAAGGAAAAAAATGCTATCCTACAGGCCGTCCCCCCCTAAAATGTTCTACGGGTTATACAAAATACGTCGTGCAAAAAATTAGGGCAACAGGACTAACGTAACCTGGTCCGCAACGTAGTACCATGTTTACGTAATTCAGTTTTTTTTGATACTTTTAAACAAATCTCAATATTTTTGGGAGATCTCATAGGGATTTGAATTCAGCGGATTCGAGAAAAAAACCATTTTTTATGTAACATTTGGCAAAATCCATTCATTTTATTATATTGTTTGTGTATTTTAAAATGAACTTTTCTTAAAAATTTATAATCTCACATAATTCTAAATATAAATCAAGAGTTTCATACAATTTGGACGATATTAACCCATAAACTTTAAAGGTCAAAAATCAAATTTTGTAATATTTGCAGTTTTTGATGGAAACTAGCGGAAATTTTATCAATTATTCGGTAAATTATCATAAAACCTTATAAATTTATTTATTAACAACTGATATTTACAATTATAGTGAAAAAAATGAAATTAACCCTTAACGGCCTTGGGGTAAAAATGACCCTAAGTTCACGCAGTATTCCAACTAATTCCATATGAAAATGTGAATGTGCCTCGCGAAAAACTGAGTTTTTGAAAAATAGTGGCGCACAGACCGCCCTCAAAAAAAAACAGAAAAATTTAAAAAACCAAAAAACTTTGTCACGAAAGCTTTATTACGCGGAAAAAAGTCGCCAGTTAACAAAAATATATGAAAATAATTCCATCAATCAAAAACTTGCTCAAATTTGCACCTTTAACCAAAATGATAATATCTATTACTAAAACAATAAAAAATGCAAAACAAAAAAATATTTCCAATTAATTAAATCAATCAAGTAGATGATTGAATGAATTAAAAATGAGTATAGAAAAAAAATAAATTTTTTCTTGAACATATTTTTTTAATATTAATGCAAAATTAAACAACTGAGTTAATTGTAAAACAGACGGTAATAATTTTTTCTGTGTACTCAGTATTAAGTTGAAATTGCCGAAATTGCGCGTAACAACAAAGATGGTGCAGAATTAATGTGATTAAGATCAAAAAGTATAAATGCGTGAACGTAAATTGTAGAATAATGGTAAAAACTTAAGTAGTTTTTATCAGTTTTTCTATATTCTTCAACTTTGAAAAAAAAAATAATGGGTTAAAGAAAAAACCCATTATTCTAAAATTTTGCACTGTATTGGTTTCAAGTCTTGTGAATTTAGGTCTATAACCAATTTGTTCAAAATATCATTACCACAAAACATATTAAGGATTTAATTCAGTTTCGGCCAGGTTAAAAATTTTTGATAATTGCCCATATAATGTATGACAAAACTAATTTTTTGTGATCAGAAGTCATTGGAACAAATTCACCGATTCTTCTCTTATCCTAAAAAATTTCAGATCTCCTCTTGTTGCATCTTCCATATAGATTTCAGTGGAACACATTAATAAAACATAAACTCGTAGAGTACTCCGAAAAAAGTGTTTTTAATGGATGCGGTACATCCAATAATTTATTAAATTAAAGTACTAATTTATAGTTCCAGTGAAAAAATCATTAAAATTTAATGAAAAATGAACGCTTTTATTAACAATGCATTGAAACCAGTACCTAAATTTATTTCTTAATAAAATTAATTAGTTAATTGATTTAACGTATTAGTACATTGAATTCGTTTATTCAATGTACAAATACATTGTTTTTAATTAAGAAGAAGCATTAAACAATGAAAATTATTGAATCAATGAAATATATCATTAAATTACGATAAAATAAATACTTTCTAACGGGAAATGAAATAACCAAAAACAAAACAGTTTGTCTTTATATCTCAACAAAAAATGACGCGTTTTAAATGAAATTCAAAAATTTTTTATTGGCTTAGAAACATAAATATAAATTTATTCTCCCAGTAAAAGTCGAGCGGCACAATTGATTACACCAAATTAGATGAAATATTAAAAACCAGGAGCATGTAAGTGTAATAGTGTTAGTGGTTTTAAGCAGTTTTTAAAAAGTTTAAATAGTTAAGATGCAGGCAAGGTAGGTGTCAAAAAATATTGTGAATTCAAAAACCAAAAGGATTTTATTCGTAAGTATTCATAAATATATAAAATATTGTAATTTAATTCTTTATAAAATTGTATTAGAGATCGTCATGATATTCTTGTACAATATTCATAGCATATTATGAATGTGATATTTATTTTTTAAATCATTTAATTAAAAATAAAATGAAAACCAAAAATACAGAACAATTACTTTCAATATATGGTTTCATTAGGAGAAAATATGAGTTCATTGAAATCAATGAACCGTTCACTAGAAATATTTATTTTATTTAATTAATCAATGAACTTTACATTGAATTTTAATATTAGTGGTAATAATTGGTTTAATATTAGTGGTCAAAATTAGTGCAAAAATTCATTGAAACAAATAACTTTTTCATTGTATTTATGTACCTTTTTGATTCTGTGTATTTGATCCTTCCCCCACTGTGCATACATTAGGGTTATAACTTTTTGTAATATTTCTTCACGTATCAAACAAAATTGTTTATTATTATCTAAGCTTTGGTAAAAAAAAAATAATTTAAAATGTATAGAAATTCAGAAAAATTATTAGAGAAGCAAGCCGACTACATTTTGTCGACGGCGGCTTAGAGACTATTTTTCATTAGCTAATCGGCTGCGCAGCGATTTTCCACCGGCTTATGATTTTTTTTCGGCTCAGCCAAATTTATTTGTTAAATGTATCTCAATTCCATGCGAGTAGTAGTTTATGAGACTCAGTTTTATGTCCAAAATTCGATTTTTTCTTATCAAGACTATATTGGTTATAAGTATTGTGTTTCGAGGTCCTAAAAAGTTATAACACTAATGCACATTTGTACATAGAAGGATATTCATTGTTCTAAATAATACTTGTACCATGCTTGTACTTAAAGGAAATAAACACTCGACAGTTTTATTTTGAATTATAAAAAAATAGTAGCATATCTTCATAAGTTGACGGAATACTATAGATTTATTAAACTACAACTTAACAGAACAGAAAACAAATACAAAAAAATAAAAAAAAAACAAATATTTTTGTTCTGTTGTTAAGTTTGTGAATCGTTATAACATCAATCGAGGATTACCGGTACGTTATATTAGACTTTATGCTGCAAACAAAAGCTGAAATTGAACTGGGATTTTGGGAGTCAACACAAGTAACGAAGCAAATTTTCTTTACGCTAAATCCATGAACAAATAAATGAAACGATAAAAATATATGTACATATGTATGCATGTGTGTATGTATATGTATATTTATACGAAATACAGTTAAGTAAATATGTGTATAAGTGTGATTTTGTTTGTACAAAAAGGAAACTAGAAAATTGCAAGAATTATGTTTCAGTATCAATGACATCATTATACTTACGTATATGAAAAAAAGTCAAAATCACTACCATAAAAAACACAGACATACATATATACATACATAAACGTATATTAACATTTCTCAGTTATATTTATTTCTTTATGTAGAAAAATATTATTTACAAACTTTATCATTCTGTTATTACAACGAAGAATTGGTTGTTGGTTTTTATTTTTTTCAAAATACACTTGTAAATTTTCAGACAGCTTATCGTAACCAATAGTTTGGATAATAAAAATATCTTATACTACTACAACTGCATCATCTTATTTAAAAATATGTAGCAACAAAAGCAATACTTAGAACAGAATAATATACATACATATAAAGGCTTTCTAAATAAAAATAGCTAAGTATTACTTACAATATCTTTTGTCTTAATCGAAATGTATAAATAAATTATATTATTAAATCCTTACTGGTTTCGCTTTGTGCATATAGTTAGTAAAGAATATCAGTCAATTTGATTGTATGACTAGTTGATGGGTAAAAATTTTTATGATGTTTCCTTCTTTTTTACAACAGGGATTTAAGTAGCGCAATCAGAAACTAGGAATTATGTATTTCTATATTTAAACTAAATACTTGCTGATGTTGCATGCATTTTGTATTTTTATTTTTTTGGTTTTATTGCTTTCATTTTGGGTTTATTTTGTGTTTTTTTTTTTCACAACAACCAACGAAACCATCATCATGAAAAACATACAAAGATATGTATGTAAGTATGTTTGTACATACAGGACAACATCATCCGTTGGTAACAACACCACCAACATGGGTATTGGTAGTTCAGTTTTATCGGAAATACCAAACCTCTGAGGCGGAAATAGAAAATTGTGTTATAATACTAAATGTATTCACGGTTTTTATGATTTTTTGTATTTTATTTATTTTATTTTTTTTTTAACTATTAAGGCGTGTTCCATAGAGTTGATTCGAAATTTCAACTAGTAAAAGCGTAAAGATTAAATAAGTTTACAAGTACTACATAGCCAACTGCCCCAATACTTTTTTTTTTTTTTTGGATTTTCATTTCAATTTTTCATTCTTTAAATTTGGGTCAATGAGGCATAATAGTGAATTTTAGTGAGTGAAGAATTTTATTTGCCAAAAGTATAACTTTTTGTGACCTCATACAAAAGGCGCTGGCAAAGTGTATGAGGCAAAAAAAAGAACGCAAAAAAATATAAATAAAATAAAGTATTTTATTAGTCGTTAAAGTAATGTCATTAAGAGTTTCAACAAAAAATGAATAAATAAAAAAAATTAATGAAACGTCATTTAATCAATGCCACAATTATTCTCAAAAAGTGTGGCAGTAAATAAAATATATGCAAAATCCAAAATCAATCGTAGATAATCCCATGGTTCTTTTATAATCATGGACCATTGATTTTCAATAAAGTTAATTTTAATATTACTCTTTTTTATTTTATAGCAATCAAATAGCCAAAGTAATACATACATATGTATGCATGTTTAAACACAATAATATATGAGAGAGATAGTGTTGTCGGAATATTCTTTTAAATTAGCAAAAATGTTAAAAATGACAATTGTTTATCATTGTGAAATGCTGAGCAATTTTATCTCAACGAAATACATACTCACACGAACATTTTTTGTACATCAGACAAAAATTGCCAGAAATTGATTTCGAAAAAAATAAAAAAAATCAAATGAAATTATATTTTACCAAAAACTATTTTTATTAATAGTATATTCATTCGACTACAATTTCAGCCACAAAAACATTTCGATGCACCAGCATGTGAATTTACTCATACACATATTTATCTTTTATTTTCCTCCAGCTACTTCTCTTTCCTCTTTCCATCATGTGTAGTTGTAAGTTTGTGTAAGTTTAAATGTATATGCAGTTAATATATTTAGAGAGATGGATGATTTTTCTGTAAACTTCCGGTCAAACAAATTTTCAACTTCCATCAACTTTAAATAATGGCAAACATGTACACGAGGTCAAACAGTTACAAATGTTGATAAAACTTTTAACAGTTTGTTTTAATTTGAAGCATTAAATAAATTGGTAGCCACCAACACAAACAAGCCTTCCTTATTCTTGTCTATTTAGTTATGTTTTCATATCTGCTTCAATGTCTATATATGTATTTGAGTATGAGACATTTCCCAGCAGTTTATTTGGTAGCAATTAAAGTAGACATTGGTATATAACCACATTTTATACATCCATTAGTCACCAATGTCTTTAACTCTGTGGACTCAATGCTTAGTGGAAAAAGGTAACGTATTTGAGGGGGTGATCTTGTATTCAAAAATGTGCCACCACGTAGTTTTCAATTGCCACATAATTGACTTCCTTCTTGGGATTATAACTATTTTTGGACTTTAAAATACCATGCACTCAACCAAAAAAAAAAAAACAGTAAATAAGGTGCAGANTTNAAGAAANGTAAGTTAAATATTAATCAACAATATCGTTATTCAATTTAACAGAAATAAATCATTAAACCGAAAAAATCGTCAATATGACTAATTAAACTAGTTAATTAAAGAGTTGTTAATTTGACAAATTTTAAGTCAAATTGAAGAAAATATTAATTAAAAAATAATGTATTTATTCATATTGCAAAATTTGTATTCAATACTTAATTGTACTAAATTAATTAGTTATTTTACTTAATTTTAATAGAATTTACTAAAATTTTTATTTAAAAAAAAAAACTATTTTATTTTCTTCGAATTGAAGAATTTTTATTAAAAAATTTTATATATATGGTTTTAAAGGAAATTCTACAAAAAAGCAAAAAATACTTGCGGGAATTTGGTAGCTATTGATGCAATAGTACCGGTCCCTCAGTATCAGTTGAGTACCAATTGACACCTAATAGTCACCAAAGTTCCAGTTAAGTACCAATTGACTCCTAACAATCGCCAAAGTACAAGTTGAGAACCAGTGAGAATTAATGAGCAATTACCAACTCGCGCGCTATAACAATCTGTGGCTGAGTGATAAGCGTGTAAGACTATAAAACATGAGATAATTAAAAGTAAAGGTTCGAGTCGGGATGCCGCCATAGACATTAACAAAAAATATAAATTGTAAATATTTAAAAAAATAAAAAATAGAACAATTTCTCATTTGTTATTACAAAATTGTATTATATTTATTAATACTGCATATGCTCTTACGGGATAGTTCTGTGACCTGTCCCAAAACTGATTAAAAAGAATGAATATCTCCATCCTAAGCCAACGCCATGTTAAAGGGTCAGGTCCAGCTCATACAAAGTGTTAAAACTAGAACCGGTCCCTGTCACTTTAAACAAATCCCGTGACATATTTTGTGTTAGTTCTTTGTCATTTTACCGATTCATATTGAAATTTTTTTCTATTTTCAAATTATAAAGTCGTTTAAGCAAATTTTCTTTTTTTAACCACAGTGGTTCCAAACATCTTTCTCGAAATAATTCTATAAATTTTCATTAGTTGGAGATAAGATTTATTTTATAAACCTTATTGACACAGTAAATAAATTATTATTATTATTATTATTATTATTATTATTATTATTATTATTATTATTATTATTATTATTATTATTATTATTAAAATAATTTTTTTATTTGGATACCTTTTAATTTAATAGCAAGTTTTTGTTATATAAAACTTAGACCCATCAATTAAGCAAGAATTCTATTTAGTCTTAAAAAAAAATATTATTTCTCTTTATCCAGCGATAAAGCAAAAGCTGACAACTTTTCGTTGAAATAATTAAAAAAAAATAATAATTTTTTGTCGATATATTTTGAAGGAAGTCGGAAAACAAAGTGATGTTGATATAAACAAATCGGGAGAAACATTTTTAGCACATTTTAAAGTTTGAAGCTTTTAATTAATTTTAGTAAGAATGTGATGGAAAACTTTAACAAGGAAATAGAATAAAAATTTATAAAAAGCAGAAAAATACTTTAAGCCGGATCGAAGTTCAAAAAGCGGGACGTCTTTCAATTTATTCCCCAAGTTGTTTAAATAAAATTATTTTCAAAAGTCAAGGCTTCATAAATATTTAATATAGAAATTTTGATTTTATTCAGGATTGCATGCAGGATTACATCCAGCGTAGATGGAAAATTGAAATTTTAGAAAAAACGTTTCATTTAATACAAAAAAAAATCTCTTAACTTTTTTTCATTTAAATAATTAACAATATTTGGTTAAAAAATATATTGAGATCAATTTGACTCCAAATTGTTTCCTGCTCATACAAAAACGAATAATGAAGATTTTATTTATTTAATTATTTTTAGAAACATTTTACTTTTGTAAACATGTAGACAGAGTTCTCTTACTAGCTTTTTTATATCCCCGAAGTCTTTTCAATTTGTAAATTTATCCTTTAGTCTCATTAAAAAATTTACACTTATAAAACCCTAAAATGGACCAGGAAGAGATTTCTGTACAATATGTGCATCAAATTGAAATAAACCTTAAATATACATATAGAGGTCGTCAAGCCTATTTTAAATGTAGTTTCACTGTTGAAAGTCATAGGCAGTCATTTATTATAATTCAATTTTCGTCTTATTACTTTTTTTTGTAAAGTTATATATGTGTCATCATTGACTATTCCATTAAAATTGTACACATTTTATATTTATTATGGCTCATTAAGAGTTTAAATCATTAAAACTTAATGTTAAACTCAAATGTAAAATAAAAACATAAATAATATAAAATACATTTGGTAAGAATTTATATTATTCGCTTTTATGTATATAATATCACAAACTTTACTTCATATTGTGCTCGCATTTACGAATTTTAAACACAGGAGCAGAGACTTAAGTACATCTACTTTACTTATTCATAGCAATTGCGATTATATTCCATTTTCAACAAGAGTAGTACGAGTACGAGCATAACATTAATCTTTTTGTGGGTCATAATTTGTTTGTGTACGTGGTGTATCGAGCAAAAGAATCAAACAAAAATCATATAACTCCTGCATCAAAACATTCTAAAAGCAGTGACTGACTTACTGACTGAAGACTTTTCTAACATCTAATTAGCATAGAACTTTGTTCCAACACACTCATAGTATTTACCAACAAATATATATGTATACAACACACCTACATCATCCTTAATAAATAGAAATACTGAAATGGTTAGAAAACTGTTGGCAAAAGTTAAGTTTGAAATATCTGATTGCATATATTTTTACTGGAGCTATAATTTTTCACTTGTTCTTCATTTTATGTCCTCTTTTTTGTTTGGGGATTGGTGGTTCTTTTCATATTTTGGCATGAATAAATTCTATGTAGACTTTATTAGTCTCGCGTAGAAAAAATAAAATAAAAAATCCTGTCGTTTATGCTGTATTAAGTATTATTTTTCCACAATTTCTTTTTTTATTTTTTTTTTTTGCTACTTTCTATACATAAATATGGACGAGTGTTTCTTTGCCCTCAAGTGCGTTTTCTTTATGCCTCTTTTTTGAGTGGCACAGAAATCCTGTATATTCTGTAAGCATATTCATTTTCATCATCATTCTTTTCCATATTCTTGGTTTTTACTTCAACAGGGTTTATTTGGGCTCTATGAATGCTTATGTCCGTCTGACATCTACGAATGTCTATAAGTTTGTGTGTTTTAATATCGCCTCAAGATAGTCGCGCCTTTTTATTCATTTTTATTACTATTTTTTTTATAATATGCGACATTGCCAATGTAATATATTTAGTTTATCGCTCTGTTTGTCAAGTATTGAATCTTGATTTTCCAAAAAAAAAAAAAATTTTCAGCAACTAAGTAATATCTAAAAACATGCAAATTTAGAGTTAACATCTTTAGTGCATAGTTGATAATATATTTTATTTACATTCAACAACTTGAGAAGCCTGATATTAAACATTTACTGTTAAAATTTTAACATAGCCTATGACGATCACCTGCACTGGTATTATCTGCGTGTTGAACGTCGTGTAAATCGGTGCAGTCGTTTAAGAGAAAGTTGTGTGAAAAAATCGGTGCAGCAATTTAATAGGGGGCGTAACACCCAATCGAGATTTTACATAGCCTATAACTATCCAGTGTTGCCAGGACTTGAGAAAAAAAAGAATTGAAATTGGACTTCAAAAAAGGTCTGAAAAAGCTAAATGTCCCAAAAAATAAAGCAAAAAATATCTAATAATAAAGAAAGTGACAAAAGTTTTAGGATTTTTGTAGAATAAAACCCATAATTCCAAAAACACGGCGAAAATTGCAAAAATAGGTTCTTTTCAAATTTTCGGCCATAAAATCCCAGTAGATTTCGATTGAAAACTTTTAACAACATATTGTATATATTCTTAAATTGCATTTCGTGTACCGATTCGTGCTTTGGGATTTGAGAAAATATAGACTTAAGTCAAAACTTTCATATAAAATGGGTCGTCTTCGGGAGGTTGTGTAACTCGACCATTTGAGTTATTGGACTCGACAAAGATATCGACTTAAAATTTTTTTATTCGATAGATAATTTTGTTCTTTAATTAGTTGAAGAAAAAATGAAATCGGTAAGAAACACTAGGATACATATATATATGAATAAACTGGACAAAGAGTATGCAAAATTGAGGTGCTTAAAAATTCAAATAGAAATAACTCAAAAAGTATAAGAGATAAATAGGACATGTATGCATGTTTTTTTGTTGGTTTTATCAGTGCCTACAATGATCAATAAAAATATTTGAAATTGGATGAGAAACAATAATTTGGCAAGCTATTAAAAAAATCTGTATGTCAGAGGTAGTCAACTTTGAGCCCCAAACTTAACATTGTACACTCCTCTGCTACGTATTTACCAAATTTTATGCAAATGCATTGCACCAGCCGATCAGAAGTTAAAGATTTATTTCCAAAAAATTTTGATTTTGCCCAAATGTGTATTCTCTTATAAAAAAAGATTTATTTCCAAAAATTTTTGATTTTGTCGAAAATTTTTGCTAAATATAAATAATTTAGATTTTTTGTGCGAATTAATACAAAAAATGCTTAAATTTGTGATTTATTGTATATAAAATTTGCAAATTTTTAGCTTTTTTAATGCGATGTTAAGAATCAAGGCGACTTTAGTCGTCAATTGCCCCTTTTTCGACCACTTGGACACTGTTTTATCCCCTTTTTTAAATGCGGACTAAATATCCACTTTTTAGGACTACATGTTAAATGGCGGAAAATTAAGTTGTTTGAAGTATATCGACCCATCATTATATATTAAATCCAACAAATAAATTATTTTTATATAATTTCACAGTATAGTGTCATAAAAACCTTAAAAAAATTTTATGTTTCTGTAGTTTAAACAGCTGTACTGAATAATAAATTTTAAAACAGACTTGTGAGTACATGCGTTGAGAACTAAATTGTTTAGATGGGGGTTTGAGTCTGAGTGAAGAAATCATACAAAATTACA
>MINK01176155.1:0-10269 GCA_001735545.1 Phormia regina | reverse complement strand
ATATATATATATATGAAAATTCGTAGTATAAAATCTTGTAAAAGTCATACAAAAGTTCTATTCTATTATATTTTTCGAAGGTACAGGACAGTGTTTTTTCTTATTTTTATTATTAATATTATTTGTTTGAATACCAAGTGAACAATTAATGTTTTATTTATTTCTATTTTGAAGTCCGGCTGCTAAAAATACATAAATATAAATTTTTAAATATCAAATATTTGAAACATCAACTTCCTTTATAAGGAACAATTTCCACTCTGTAGGTTTCTTTATTAAATTATTAAAATTATAATTCAATATTAGGCTTTTAAAAAATCTGCCGATCTTTGGAAAAGTAATAAAAACTATATTTGAATATTAAAACAATTTAATTGAAATTTGATTACTTGCAAATAATTATTCTCTCATTTCTCATTCCGCATTTCTTTCAGTGTTTGTGAAAGATAACGCTATAGCACAACCGTATAGGATGAAAGATCAATCGATACTGAGTGATTTTGCTAATCTTTAAGACCTTTTAGGTATAAAAATATTAAGAGAACATTTGTAAGTGTGCAACATTATGCGTATCTCTACTTTAATGTAAGTAAGTAGCACTTCTCTATTCAATTATTTTTATATTCTCTCAAATCGTAAGCCTTTATAGAGATAAATTTTTTTCAAAATAAGTCTTAAGTCTTTCTTCGATTTTTCTTAAATATTTTCACTTCCATCGTTAGTATTTTAAATATTCATTCCATCCATTCTTCTTTAATTTTAGTTTTGGAAAGATTTTGGACCAAAGTATAAATAAAAAATAATAATGAAATTTGAGTAATAACATTTTAAGCTTATTTTCTAAATTCGATGCTAATTTTAAAAAATATAGAGGATTTTATTTTCAGAAAAATTTTGTAAACAGATTGGGAGTATAACAAAAAAAAAAAAAAAAAATATGGGTGAAAAAAAAAAAAAAAAAAAAAATATGGGTGATTAAAAAAGGAGCATATATTCTCAAAAATGGTTGCTTATTTAAGAAGACAATTTTAAAATGATTTTTGAGCGACACTTTTATTTTCGTGACAAATATTAGGAATCAGAAATTAAGCTTATTTTCTCAATTGGACACTTATTTGAGAAGGTAAAGAGAATTCTGGATCTAAAAATTTTTTAACAAAATTAAATTTTTGTGAATGATGTGTCATATTGTCATAAAATTTTACACTTATTTGAGAAGGTAAAGAGAATTCTGGATCTAAAAATTTTTTTTAACAAAATTGAATTTTTGTGAATATTATGTCATATTGTCATAAAATTTTCCAAAATAAAAGCAATAACATTATTTATTATTCATTGAAAAATTGTATGACTTATGACAATACAACATGATAGTACGCTTTGTGAATCCCCCAAATATTTCTATGATATATAAATAGAAATTAAAATCGACCTTCTATGAAAATAAAAATTTAATATTTAGTTTTTTTAACACATTTACATATATGTATATATGCACTAATTATTTCATGCGTACTCCTTATGTTTTATTTATATTTCTTATTTATTTGTCTGTCCATTTTTATTGGCAATGACATTTTCTATTCTATATTTTATTTTTATATAGATACATAATTGTTCATTGGGTTTACTTTAAAAAACTAGTAACAGCCTGAGGCATTTTTTTTCTCTTTTTGCTTTCTGTTTTTATTTTGAAAGGACATTATTCTTCTATGTCTGTGCTGGGTAAACATGAAAAGCCCAGTTTGATAATAAAGAAAATATCGTTTTTGAATTTTACCATAGTAACTGCCATGACATCTTGTGACAACTCCCGTAAAAGAAACAAAATTAAAAACTTCTTTTATTTTCTTCTTTATGTTTAAAAAAAAAAATATATATATAAAGTACTTTAAATGTTGTTTTCTTTTATGTATTTATATACTTAAATTGTTGTAGCAACAGCACGTTGCAAGTAATAAAGTATCTGTAAAATTTAATTTATCTTAACAAGTTTATTTTAATATTGATAATGTTATTGTATTGATAAATATTTATTGAATATTTACGGATAAAAGAATTTATTAAAGTAATAATAAAAAAAAACAATTTAAAATTTAAAACTTTCATAAATAAAATTTAAATTTAATGAATTTTACTCCTTTGTGATTTTAGAGATTTTGTTATTATGCCTTTGGTTAACTTAATATTAACCTTTTAATTACTTTAAGTAATTTTTGGATCTTTGTACATAAGAAAAAAATATATTCACGTAATTTTTATTCTGCCAATCAATTGATATCTTTTCATTATATTCTTATTTATATAGATATTTTTGTATATTTTTACCATTTTCGTTAATTTTATCTTTCGTTTTAACATTTAAAACACTTTGACTAGTAGAACGTAACATTATACGTGTTTTAACATGGTAAAAGTTTGTAATAAATTTAAAACCAAATACCTGTTCGCGCATAAAATGTACGAAATTCATTCACCTTTTGATTTCACATAAATTCTAGAACACGCCACCATCATCAGTTTTTATTTTATTTTTATTTTATTTTCTATACCCTTCTCCACCACAGTTAGTGATGAAAGTTTTTCATTTCGTATTTAACACAGAGATTAAATCATTTATTGGTATATATGACATTTTGATTTTATTTAAATACTAGTTTAAGCAGCTGCGATTGGCTTCCCTGTTTGAAACCATATTCTTTCTATTAAAAGTTTAAATAAATTATACATTTAGATATGAGAAAAATTTAGAGGCTTTTTTTTTTTTGTTAATAAATCTGCTTGGGTCGAATTGTATGCAAAAGTAGTATAGTTCGGTCCGAGCAGTAGTTTAGGAGATATTGATTTATTACCAAAAATTTGCATTTAGCCTCACTGTGCTCTAAAGGGCTTATAAGATTCGACATTGTTACAAGTTTTTCTATGTGATATTTTTTCTAAACTCAAAATGAAAATGAAAATTAAAAAAAAAAAAAAAAAAACAAGTAGCGAAATAAGAATACAGAATGACAAAGNNTACTATTTTTTGTTTGCTTTCAATTGAGGTTTGTAACATATTTATTGCATATATATAAAACAAAATTTTTCAAAAAATATTCGTCTAAAAAATCTTTTAAAACATTAATTTTACATTGCCCCAACCAATTTAGTATTGTTAAACTTTCCAGTTTCCCTGTAACGTACTTATTTTTCTAATTGTGTTTCTAAATTTTAACTTATACATACATATGTATTTATGTATGTATATGTTTGGCAGCCTATTTTCAAAACATCACTCTTAAATGATACACTTTTTTCCTTTTCCTATGTTTCTTATTCCTCAACACTGTTTTGGGTTTTCGCCCCCATTTCAGTGTTTATTATTTTTCTGTTTTTGCTCTCACTCTCTCCCTCTATCTCTCTTTATTTCTATTCTTTATACTTGATACACTTTAGTAAATGTGAAGTTCATCTTGGTGTTGAAACGTGACTTGTTTTTTGAAATAATGATTCTTATATATCTCTTCGTTTTTGTGGCTGATATTCATGGTAAAAACATAAAAAATATAAAAACAACTTAAATCTTCTAAGTTGATTTTTGACTGAAATTTTGGATTGTATTACATGGAGAATTTTTTCAAGTGTTTGCAGTTAACTTTTGATTGTTTTAAAATATTTTATTTTTTTTGTTAAAAAAAAAACAGCAGTATTGATTAACTTAAAAAAAAAAGTCTAAGGAGTTTGGGGCTAAAGTGTAAAGTGAAAGTTTTAAGTGTTTTGCAGCATATTTTTACTCATGCATAGAAATACATGTAGGCACACACATATGTAATCCATACATAAATGTTTGCTAAGACAGGGGTTGATATTTCTTTTAATATTTTTAAAATGTATAAATAAATTTTAAATTTTATTTGTTTTTTTTTTTTAACTTTCAGTTAGACTTAACAAGTAACGGTATTGAAGCCTTAGGCAAATATTTTGTTTATGTCATTATTATATTTGAAGTCGAAAGTTTTTTCTCGTATCAATTTTTTTAATCTTAATATGATGAGTTTAAAGTTTGAAAAGTATAATTTACTAAGAAAAACATAAAGTTAGAAAAGAGATTAGAAAAAAGAAAATCTGTATATTTGGTTATAAGATATAATAGAATTGTAAATTCAATATTTCTTTAGTTAAAAATTAGAAAAAAAAATACTCTTAGTATAGTTGATAATATTGTTGTTGTTCGAAAGCTTATTTTAATTTAATTACATTAGATTTTATTGCATACTAGCTAATTCCCGGTGTGCTTCGTAAAAACTGTAAATGTAAAAAATTAGCATTAACCTCATAATTAGTTAATTAGGCGATGTTACTGATGCGAAAAGGCAAAAGCGGTCGGAAAAGGTTTAAAAGATAAAAAAATGTTTAAAAATCTTCTTAGAAATTAATCTTTTCCCTGCTTAAAAAATACATACATTCGTAGGAGCGGTTAAAGTTCTTTTTTGGAAGCATTTGCTATAATCAGAAGTTACGCATTTCATTATCATCCTGTTGCAATCTTGCAGTAGAATATCAGTGTTTTTTAGCCTTACATTTATGGAAATTGAGGTTTTCATTTCCACAGTCCTAAATCTCTAAATTGGAGTAATTTTATACCAAAAATATGTACGACTTTCATTAACAGTTAATATACTTATTTATTAAATGAAGCTCCATTGAAATTATACAAAAATTACACAGAAATTTTATTATCCAAAAATTATAAAAGGAATTTAAAATTGTCCCATTTTTGGATAATTACACAGAAATCATCAACACTGTAATAAACTTTTTGAAAATTTGTATCAGAATCAGTTTGATGAAACCATCAGTTTTTAAGGTATTTGCAGTGTTCTTCCAAAATGTATTAATAAAAGAAATATTATAGTTATAACCATGATACAATAAATAACAAGGTACAATTATTGGTGAGAACTTTTTCAAATTTATTTTCCCTGGAAAGTCAGTCAAAAATAAATGTGAAAAACTTCAACGAATAAAAAAATTCAAATTCAATTCAGCGCTTTTCGTAACCAAAAAAGTCGCATTTTATTTCATCTGCGCTTTTTCAAGAAACAGAACTATAGTTATAGTTTATTAACATAAAAAGCAACTAGAGGCTCTCAACTCTTTTCATTCGCTCAGAAATAAACAAATTGCTCTCTTCACACATATAAATTTGTTCTGTATAGAATTTTACAAACACATACAATGAGTTAGGTTTTTTTTTTTTTTGACAATTTAATTAGGTTTTTTGTAAGTTGATGTTCTAGTTGTTTTCTCACAGACATTTTTTGATACTTTCATTTTATAACGGTTTTTCGTAGCTTCTTTTTAGCTGTATACTTAAACTTACATTTTCTGTAAGATATTTATATGTTATGAATTAACATTTTTTTACTGAATATCGGATGGTGTCGTAATCCTTTATTACATCATAGAAAAAAAGCAATTCGTTACTAGATTTTCTGGTCCAATAGATTTAAAAGCAGGCAAAGTTAATGATCTTCTAAAAAGTTTGAAACGTTTAACAAAATTGTTTAATTTAGATTAAAAAAAAAAAAAATTAGCTGTAGAGACAGATAATGCTGCTGTATTGAAAAAATTAAAGAAAAAATTTGTCTTTAATAAGATGTGTTTTTTATTCGCTACAGTTAGCGGTATGTGCTGCAGCTTAGAAACATTTTCCTGCCAAAAGAAACTCATAATTTGTTTGCTTATTCATCAGTTAGATAAAAATCGTTAAACAAATGTCAGCACCAACCAGGTGACTTTTTACTGAAAGTGCAGTAAAAATATTATAGATATGTGGTTAGAACTAATGCTGTAAATGACAAGTCATTTGAAACAGTTTATCTTAAAAATATGTATAATATTATATTTATATAATATATTTAGCATCAATATTAGCAGAAGTGCAGATCAGACTAAACTCTTTAATAACTTGTACAGACTTCTGCAAAGCTTGCAGATTTCGACTATATGGAAGGTGATGTTGATTCGGTATTAAACGAATATTGTTATTTAGAATATAATTTCGAAAAAAGCTTATTCTGAAAATAATATTGAAACATCTGACAAGCGAATAATTAAATTAAATTTAATTGTTTTTACTAAATCGTTAATATATGAAGTAAGAGCAAAGTTGCCAACAAATTTAAACATTTTCAATGAAAATGATATAACGAATTTTATATCAAAATTTATAGATGATAAAAAAGATATAGAAGAAATAGAAAGTAGTTTAAATATTTTAAAACTTTGTGATCGGAAAAATAAAGATAATAATGATTTTTTTTGTTTTTTTCTTTTTTGGATTGAAGTACAAAGCTTTAAAAATTCGCTTAATGAATATACGTTTTATCATAATTTGTAATTAATTAATTAAGTTTTCCATATTCAAATGCAGAAGTGGAGAGAACATTTCAAATTCAAAAAGAAAAAAAAAATATAATAACTATGAAACCAAATGAATGAACATCAATAAAAATTGTACTACAAATTATAATAAAAAAGAATTCAGTTTATTTTTAATATTTAATAAGGAATATGCAAATTTATATTTGGGTAGTAACTTTTTCGTTATGTTTGTAATAAAATATACAATTTTAAATAATATTAAGATAAGACTTTTATTCAAACGTAATTTAGCGCACATTTGCAAGATGTACGGCGAGTTTTTGGTTCAAAAAAAGTTTACAACACTGATTGTATTTTTGTTTTCTCCTTTCAATGTTCAGTTATTTGACTTTACAAGACTTAAAAATGACAACTCTCCCTAATAGTTTTACCTTGTTTAGTTTTATCATGAGTTATAACATAAATGGATCAGGTATAACAGCTTAAAACGATCGGAAATCATTAAATATTTGTCAGAATAAGTTTCTTTTTTCTTTGCATTCAATATAAATGTTAATAAAATATCAAATCTCTTACCATTTTTCTTTTCTTCTTTTATTTTTTTAAATTACATTCTTAAAGATAATGTCTTTCAAAATAAATGTTTAAATATAATTCTATAAATTTTTCTTCATTCAATTTTCTATTTTCTTTTAATAGATTATTTATTTAAAAATTAAAACATATTTGGCTTAAGTACAAATTTTGTTTAACAAATACCAATGAAATGCATTAAAGAACACCATTCCCAACAGGCTGAGGCTCCATTGGTAACAACCTTTAAATTTATAACTAATTGAAAAACAGTAAAAGATACTTTGCTATAAATTTTCTGCAGTTTGATACAAAGATAAACCTAAACCCACAAATTCTTGAAATGAAAGAGTTTTTACAAATTAAAAAAAAAAAAATAGCAAAATGAATAAAAAAAAGTGCAAGAAAAAATAAAATTTTATTGGCATACGTTTGCAATATACAGTAAACTGCAATTGCCAATCGAACAAAATATTTGTAACATTTGTAACTCGTTGCACTTGATGTTTTTGATGATACCGCTGCTGCTGCTACTACTGTTACGTACATATATGACTCAATTAAATGTTCTTGCCTTTAAGGTACAAAAGGCAAGTCAAACCGGCCGAGTCAAGCCAAGCCAAGCCAAATGGTAAAAATGAATTGTAAAGAATATAGAATGAAGGAGAAAAAACCATACTAAACTGATAGTAAATTACCTTGCAACGTGATCGAATGCAGTCTACTTGGTAATGGACCTTTACATGGTGTAGGTTTCTTTAGGTGTTAGTTTTTATGTGTATATATCAGTATTTAGTATCATTGATTCTGAGAACAGTGGGTTATAAGCATAAGAAAGTATCTTATATCAAATTGAAAGAAAAAAATCCTTGATTTTTTTTTTTTTTTTTTTTAAGAAGTAATTTTAATAATAAAAATAAAATTGGCTATAAAATAAAATTTTTACCGATATATAACGTAAAAAATGTTAATTTATGTATAAAATAAAAAAAAAAACTAATATATCGTTACAATGATACCACAAAAGTTGTGAATTTGAAACCTCATATAGTCCATTTTCTTGTTTTTTGATAATAATAGTTCTTACCACACCACTGTTTTTTCTTTTGAAGAAGAAAAACTAAGAACTATAAACTCTGAGATGGCATAAAAAAGATACACTCATTTTAATCTGGTTACTAGTAAGAAAATGCCAACAATAACAAATAACTTTAGCAAAATAAAAACTAAAACCTTAAGTCACTCATTCGCAGAGTTCAGTTGTTTCTGAAGTAGATTACCAAATGACTTTTGCTTAAAATTGGCATACGCAAAACTTTCTGCCAACATCATAAATTTTATAAAATGCCAAAGAAAATGTTAACTTTTTATTCTGTTCCATTTATATTCTTCAACACAGGTATAAAGTGTAGATATAAGTTTGTCATTACGTTTGTAATTTCTATAATATTTATTTAAGTCTAAAAAATCCATAATAATTCTTAAAGTAATGTTAATACGAATCAATAATATTGGTCCATTAATCGAGATATTAAGGCATAAATTTTTTAATTGTCAATAAGTTGATTAAGGGTATAGAAAACTCTGCACGGCCGTTCTAACTAGTTTTTTTATCTTTGAATTTATTTCAAATAGAGTTGTAATTTTGTGCTTTTTCATTTAGTTACTTTTATATCATTTTAAATTTAAGATTAATTTGAAATAAAATTTATTCTCTTAAATGGAAAAAATATTATTTACGGGATGATATCTTAATACTTGTGAATAAAGTGTAGTTTAACTTTTTAAATCAATCTACTTGGAAGTAAGTATTTTTAGTTTAATACTTAAAAATTTTGTCAGACTATTGCTATAGTTTGAAGTAGGAAAATATTGTGCATAGGTTGCTGTTAAATAGGGTTATTAAAATAAAATATTATTAATAAAAGGCCTTGAAAAAAAAACATCTTATAAAACTAAAGTAACAAGTTGTGATGTTTGGAAGCCAACTTAATAATAACTAGGGATTAAGTGTAGCCCTATATTTTTTTAAAATCCTTTTTTACCCCTGTTTAGTTTTGAATTCAAATAATATTAAAGGCCCTTACTCCTAAATGTATCTTTAACTAAACGAAAAACACACTGAAATAAATTCATGCAATAATCATGAATTATTAGAAAAACACTTAGAAATATTTAGCATTTCTCTTTTGTATTTCTATTCTGCTCTATTCTCTTACATTAAAAATAAAAATCTTGAAAACGAATAGAAAAAATGTGAAAAATAACTTTCACATCATTAGGAACATTTGTAGCAATGTGCATATGTTGAATTAATGTTCAAAAGAAAACAAACTTCAACAATCATAAGGATTTAAAAAGAAAACTAAAAATCATTTAATGATTTCAAGAAAAAATGTCAACAACTTAAAAAAAAATTAAAAATAATAAAATCATTAACATTAAAAGCACGAACATTTTTATAAACTACATTTTTTTTTTTTTGTTGAAATTAATGGANNTTTTTTTTTTTTTTTTTTGTTGAAATTAATGAAAATTATGAAAAATACTATAATCAATTTATATCCGGTCCAATTTTAAAAAGAAAAAAATATATAAATTTCTATTTCCTTTTTAAGGTATTTTGCCTTTAAGTTCAAGTTCGTTGTTAAGACTTTAGTTAGTTAAGCAAATATGATTTCACTATTTTATTATTAAACTAAAAACTAACAAGTTGATTTGTTCTTTCCTGTTGATGTAAAATCCGTGACAAAAATACGAAAAATTAATTTTTTTTTGTATTAAAGAAGGTAAAAAGTGCACGAAGAAAAAAATAAACTTTACTGCATAAAAACCTAGAGCATAGCCAATGAAGAAAATTATTTAATATTAGAAAATTATTTGAGTTGCTTTGGAAAAAATTTCAATAAAAAAGTGATTGCTTAAATAGTGTATTCTTGAAATAATAAAATTTGAAAATATTATTACCGTTGTATTTTGCATTACAATTTAATAAATATATTCAAGTAAAAATAAAATTTAGTTTGATATTATTTTCTATATACATTTTAAATTCATTAAATCATCTATTTAATTCATTTAATTAATATACTATTAATAAGAAAAAAAATCCTTAAAGTATCTTTGGTAACATTTATGTAATTTGTATGAAATTTTTTAAAAATATCTTGTATGCGTTATCATATTTTTTTATAAATTTCTGCAAGTGTTTTGTAAACATTTTAAAAGTATCGTTTTAATACATATTTATTACTAAAACGATAATACACTCGTGCATATTCCAATAAACGCACTTAATTTTTTTCTGTATTTTTGTTATATCTTTGTTGT
>MINK01176150.1:0-11409 GCA_001735545.1 Phormia regina | reverse complement strand
TTTAAAACTTTAAATTGTCATTTTCGTATAACAATTTTTTTTATTTTTATAATTTAATTTGTAATTTCTTGAAATAGTTTTAAGAAAATTTCAAAAAAAAAAAAAATAATAATTTTTTGAGTGTTTGGTCAAAAATTTCCTATAGACAACACTAATATGTAATCAACCTCTAATAAACTTTTTTCATTATTAGCAATTGTATAAATATATTGAATATTATTATTGATATTTTTTAATATTTAAATTATGGAAATGCAACTATATTTGACATACTGATATCTTTTTATTAAAATAAATATATGTATTTATTTATAAATTTAAATTTTAAATTTGACACTCTATATATAAATAAATATTTAATAGCAGTTTTTTTAAATTTGAAAACATATGTTTGAATGTTGCATATTTTTTATATTTAAACATATGTTTTCGATGGGCTATTAATAGCTAACATTTTATAAATATCATTGTAAATATGTACATTTCATTCTTGCAACATCAATTGGATTTTTGGTTTGTTTGCATTAAAAAAAATACAGAGCAAAAAAATTTTTAAAAAAGTAAAAAAATATATAAATAAAATTTACTATTAGCATGTGATAAAAAGTAGTTGCAGAAACAATGATCTTTTCAGATTATTTCTCTTCATTAATTTAGAATTTCTTCCCTAAAATTCCTATTTATTAAGTGAATTTTAATATGGAATTTTAATATTTTTGTATTTAAATTAAATTTAGTTTAAAGTTTATACAAAATATTAGACAAATTAATTTTGATCGTTTACTTTAAGGTCGCAATGATTAGAAATCCTAAAAAAAGCAACAGTCTTCCAATGATGGCCCAATGGCGCGGTACACAGTGATTTCAAAACTTTTCATGGAAATAATTGTGTAGTTTGTAAACCGTATGAGATATCTACATACAATTTCACACGATTAGATTTAAAAGGGACATGCCTCTAACGGGTCGGGTAGATAGAGGGTAGAGCTCTAAAATTTAAATCTTGACTTTCAAAGTTGCAACATTTAAAAATATTTAAATTTTATTTGAAATTTTTGTAAAGAAGTACATATGTTTAATCGTATTTAATATATCGAGGGCAGATTTCTAAGTAAATCGCGTCAAGGTTTCTTTCAAATGTAACGTATTCAATTGCTTGTCAAATTTTTATTTCGCGTCCTATTTCTAATATTTTTATATATCGCTTATAATTTTCGTGTTATTTGCTTTTGAAATTTTTAGTACCTAAATTTTGAAAATCCTTGGTTCAAATTTTTTTATATATTTTGTATTTTTAACTGCTTTTAATAGTTTATTTCTTTAGCTAATAAAAGAACAAAATAATTTATTAAATAGATTTCTTTCCAAAAAATTTAGATTCTGCTCTAAGTACTGCACAGTATAGTATACACTATAGACAAATTTAAGGTTTAAAGGAATCTAACAATTCCCATATATTTTTAATTTTGCGCATAAAATCCACAAGGCGTTGATGATTTTATGCACTTTGCGGACGTTTTTGAGTGTTGAAACTCTATTTGGGCGGAACATTTGCTAGGTGAAATAATGGACCTATCGTAATCCCAAGTAACAAATTTCATTGAATAATCCTCAAAATTGGGACCTATGTATTGTGCACAAGGTTTACATAGACAGAAAGCAAGTCGTCTTGCCAGCCACACGGAAGGACTTCGTTAGATCGATTTAAAATGAGATTCGGAATAGATTGGTATACTTTAAGTTGGCTGTTGAATAATTGTTTCTATAAACCCTATATTTTAAATTAAAAATCGGTTACTTTTTGACTCGTGAGATAGTATTTTATTTTAAAAGATAATTATTTTCTTTAACTAATTTTAACTAAAAATTTAAGAAATAAATTGAACCAATATTTACCTAAAATCAGATAGTCAAAATTACAATATTAGAAAACTATTACATTTAAATATCCTATTTTTCAGATTCTTTTCTTAATTTTTAATAAATGAATTATTTACAAAATTTTTATTTCGTTATGCATTTATTTTTAAAATTTTAATATTTTATAACCAAGACATTAAAAAGTTAAAGAAAGCTTAATATTGTAAATTTTGTTCGATATACATTTGTATAATAAATAATTTATTCCACTTTATTTGCGTTCCTCTTATCACAGCCCTTGCCGCATTCACCCTTCTCACAAATATCACACAAAGATGATTTCACTTCATAGTAAACAGTGGCACGTTGATCGGAATTATAGTAATCATACATAGTAATGGCGGCAGGTTTCTGCTTAGCAACAGCATGAGTTTTTTCAGCGTTTACTTTAAAGCATACCTCCTCACCAGCCACCAAATAATCAAAGTATACTATAATGGCTGTTTCGGAATTTTTAGTTTCAACACGTTGCACTTGTTTAGCTTGACGTATTTCTTCAAATATATCTGTGTCGGCAGTAAAACCAGAGGGTAGATATATTTCCATAATAGCCATATTGGACTCTTTATTGTCACTATTAGATCCTGGCTCAAAATCAGCACAAACGTCCATTTGCAATAAGCTGGGATAAGGGGTGGGTAGTATGTTGTGTTTGACACTAAAACTAGGTTTATCATCTTTTGTGGCCAAATTGTAGCGATAAGATAATTGAACCAGAGATGAGCCTTCACCTTCAGCTTCTAAGGATATTTGACGTGATGTTTTGGGAAGCTTTTGGGGAAAAATAATGTGTATTAGTTATTTTTTTAAGTATAACAAATATTAAAATTGCTCATACTTACCACATGAGTTTGTAAAATCAAAGAGTTTTCTTTGTCCACTGAGAAACTACCTTTAGTGGTCTCTTTACCTTCTGCATCTTGAGCCTCAAATTTAATATTCATTTTACCATCTCCGGCACTAATATATTTTTCAGCAAAACTTATGAGAGCTTGCAGACCTACAACAGTGTCTTGCGTGGAATCAAAACCTCCCATACTATTACGATTACCTATCAACCATTTAATAATGGGTAATAATTTTCCAGCTGGTTCGGTATATACATAAGCTTCTAATATATACGAAGTAATTTCAATATCGTTATTAGTATCCTTGGATGATTTTGTCCACCACTTGAGACCATTTTCTTCATGAGCTAAGTTTTCTAATTTTTTCATAAGTTTATCAGCACTAGGATGTTGGACTTTCTTTAAGACCACAACGGCTATGGCAAGGGCATAGGTATCATCTTCTTTGTCAATATTATCCACTATGTACTTAATACCCTTTTCGATTTCAGTTTTGTATTTGTTAGAGTATTCCTGAAAAAAAGAAAGAGATTCGAAAACAGGGTTAATCTTTTTAAGGGAAAAATTATTTTTTTTTTGGAACAAAACAAGAAAGATGTTCTGATAAGAGGCCCAAATTGAGACTTGTAGTTTTATATGGTTGGATGGACAGACAGAAGTATATATTTCAATCGACTCAAAAAGTTGATATAGTATTTATATATTGTTTGAGTTTTAGATTACTTTTATATACGAAAAACAAGCGATTTGAATGGGATATTAAATTGGATCAGGTACTACATATCATCGAAATTGCGACTTGTAGTTTATTTACAAGATTCATAAGAATGGATGGACAGACAGATAGGCGGATATCGATAGACTAATTTAGATTAGAATTTAGTTAGATTTTAGTCTAGCTAAAAATATATCAAATTTTAAATAGGGTATACTCCCTTACTCCTATAATGCCTAAACGTATCATACCTTTATATGATTTACGGTATAATGAATGAGTTTATGAATGATGTCATCTTGTACAAGACATAATAAATTATTTTTATATTTATATATAATTTTCTCTTAAACAAATTTAAACTTTAAAGTAATTAATTTTCTTTATCACTTACCATATCTTCCAATAAGGCCAACAAAGCAAATGCCGTAAATCCCACATCATTTTGATGTGAAGGATGGAATAAACGACCGGTCTGTTTAAATTGTCCCGTTTCCAATTGAGTTGAAACTACATATTCCAAAGCTTTATTAATAACCTCAGGATCGATGGTTATATATTTTTTAGCTCTTATAAAGGAACGTGCCACATAAGCGGTGAGCCAACTATTAGGTTCACTACTACCCTCACCGAAAGCACTATAAGCACCATTTTTATGTTTAAATGTCAATTCATGTTGATAACCAATTTCCATATAGTTTTTAGCTTTTTGAACCACTGTGGGCATTTCACGTTTCGTGGCATCCAAATAATGTAAAACCAAAATATTAGGTACAAAATTCACCATATTTTGTTCACCACAACCAAAAGGTTTGCGTACCAACTTGTCAATATTTTTAATGGTAGGGCCCAAAATATCACCCACTACAGAAAATTCTAAATATTCCGAATCCAATACCGCCTCTTTGGGTATATTAGCTTTAATTGTTTCCTTAAGAGGTTCTTTTGTATCCGAGGGTGTTAAAAATATGGCTTGATTTTCATATTGTGTAACACCTTCTGGTTCAACTTTAAGTTTTTGATGTATAGCATCTCCAGCCAAGGGAGTAATGGCTTTAATTTTTAAAGTTATCTCTCCCACCTTATTCGGACGTATCATAAATGATACCGTTTTACCACTATTCGAGGGTACTGTAACCATTTTTAAACGTTGCTTTTCTTCCAAAACTAATTCCTCAATTTCATTAGATACCTCAGTGAAATCATATTCAGCATCAGAATTTTCCATGGTTACTTCAGCATCTAAAGCTTTATCCATATAATTGAATACAACTATAGGAATCGATATAACTTCTCCACGTTTTACCGAATAAGGTAAATTAGTGCTCACAAAGAACGGTTGAAATACTTCAATATTAGTGGGTTTTGCTACCATGCCAAAACCAGTTTTATCATTCAATGAAAAACCGGTTACTACCCAGGAAGTAATGGTGTCTGGTATATTTTTGGTAAGAGTAGCTAAGCCATTAGCATCGGTACTATAAATTATTAAGGTAGGGAAAAGTATAAAAAAAGGAAAAACAAATGCATATTAATAGCGATTCAAAGATATTTTAAATATAAATAACATATAAATACACTTACAACACAAAAAGCCTTATTACATATATTTGTACAATAATTAGTATGATTTATGACATAAAACATGCAAATTTTATAAAATTGTTAAAAAAAAAAAAACAAACAAACAAAACATGCATTACAATAACATAAAATAGTTTTATATCTGAGTAATTGTGGCTTATATACAATAGATGAAGAAAAAAGTATAGAGATTGAAAGAAAAGAGAAAAAGTTTTAAAGTATAGGAAACTAGTTAAACACAATTCTTAGCAAAGTTTAGCTAAGACACCAACCCTTGTAGATCAATAAAGAGGAAAATAGTTCATAATGTTAAAAAAAAATATTACAATTTTTGTAATATATTTATATAACCAAATCCAAATAGGTATAATTCTTGTTAACAATTTTTTAATTACATTTTTAATTAAAAGCAGATTTCTTAGCATTTAATTACTTATTTGACTTTTCATTGGTTTTATATCAAGTTTTATATTATTTACAAAACGATCAGAATTATAAACTATAGCGAATGTAAACAAAATTCTAAACAAATTTCACAAATTTTGTTTAGATTTCAACGCAGCCATGCCCTGTCAATTTATACAGAAATATATACGAGAAAAATTATTAATTTTACACAAGAAAAAACATAAAAAGAGTAAACTTTTCATATCCATAAAGCTTACAAAATCAGCACATAAAAAAAAGAGAACACAAATTTTATGAAAATAATAAAAAAAAAAACTCAACAGCCTACTTTTGCAAAATTTTCTCCACAAATAACCAAGTGTCTTGGAAATGTTCTCTTACTAAATTATGCTGTGGTTCAACCTTATAGGCCTCTGTATTGGGCCTTGACATTTCGGTAGATGTCAATAATATAGGCCTTGAAGTGGTTGTTGTCTTAGCTTTTGAACTAGCACCCTTAATAGGTACATAATGTTCAGTCGACACAGGTTTCGGTCTTAAAGTAAATTCTTAAAAAATAATAATAAAACTTAATTTACATTAAATAAGCAAAAGAAATACCAATAAAATAATTTTTGAATTTTTATTCTTAATGATTTTAAATCCAAATGATTTTAATGAAAGCATTTTTCAGTTAAAAAAAAAATCTTGTATAAATTTTGTGGTAATTACTTTTGAAAATTTTGAAAAATCCAAATATGTGTAAAACTTTTGCGTATTTTTAAATTTAGTTGAACGTCATCATCATCATCGTTCATTTCAATATCACCGCCCATAAATGTTGACAAAAAGTTTGTATCAAAACGTGGCCCTATACTTTGAGGTATCTTAAGTTTGTATAGTTTATAATAAATATCTAAAATAAATTAAACACAAAAGTTTAGTAAAAAATCATGTTCATTTTAATACGGCTGAGATTATTTTGAACAGTGCTTTAAGAGATAAACATATGTTAGAGTGAGTCCATTAATAAGGAATGTACAGTCCACAATGGAGCAAAATTGAACATTTTTGGAAATAAATCCTACGTAGCGTAGCAGAGGAGTTTACAATATTGAGTTTGCGGGGTACCGAATTAAAAGGAGTCAGTTATACACATTTTTTATCGCTTGCCAAATTTTTGTTTCTCGTCCGATTTCAAATATTTTTACATATTATTTTAGGCCCAAGATAAAACCTACAAAAATCATGTCCTACTCTTATATTTGAGTTTGAATTTTTAATTTCCTCAATTTTGCATGGTCTTAGTCCAGTCTTTCTTTTCAATATATATCCTAGTATTTCAAACCGATTTTATTTGTTTTTTATTTAGCTAATTAAATAACCAAATTATTTAATGAATAAAAAAATTAAGTCAATATCCGAGTTTAAAATTTGAATTTAAATTTGCAAAATTAACGACTTTTTCCTTTTTTTTGCCGAAAAAGTATCTCATTTTTCCCCTAAATAAAATTTCTTTTACAACATATAATAATTTTATACTTTTCTGAAAGATATCTTTACAAAGAAGACTTAAAAAACACAAGACCCAAAATTCAAGTGGTCATAGTACACACCCTCCCGAATTTGATCTATTTTATATGAAATTTTTTACTTAAGTCTATATTTTCTAAAATCTCAAAGCAAGAATCGGCAAACGGAATACCTTTTAAGAATCTATAATATGTTGTTCAAAGTCTGTGTTGTTTGAAATCTACACAGAAAAAAATATATCAATTTTTTTCTTAATTAAATTTTTAACTAAATTTATNCCTGATTCATTTTATGCAATTTTGACTTAAGTCTATATTTTTCTAAATCTCAACAGCCAAGCAATCCGGCAAACGGAAAATCAATTAAAAATTAATTAATATTACAAATTTCGTAATTGAAGTCGATATTTACTTTTTTCTGTGTAAGGGACTTCAGAAAAATGTGGATTTTATAGTCGAAAATTAAAAACAAAAAACATTTTTGAGATTTTCAGAGTTTTTTGGAACTGTGGGACCCTTTTTACAAATTCTTAAAGTTTCCTTCACCTTCTTATTGAGAAACAACTTAAAAAATGTTTGCAATTTTAAAATCCAAAATCGTTTATTTTTGACCTCAGTAAAATATTTTTTATTTAAATGATAATTTGTATTGAAATGGGATGAGAAACAACATTTTGCAAGCTATTAAAAATTTTATATGTCTGAGATACCCAACTTCCGCCCCCCATCCCCTTCAGATCCGCCAAGAGGTGTCTGTTCGCTCCCCCTTCCAAATTTAACATTTCAAAATCTTCTGCTACTACTTCAGCAAATTTTATGTAAATCCAATAAGCTGATCAGAATGTAGAGATTTATTTTCAAAAATTTTCAATTCTGCTCCACTATGCAATAAAAAACATTATAAAAAATTTTCCCTCTAGTGTTATTACTTCTTCTATCGCACTGTGGGTGCTTGAGGCAATGGACTGCCCAAGAGACCTATCCAAACATTGTTAATTTTTTTAAATTACCAAAACTCAAAACGACAGTGTGATTATTTCAATGAAAGAAATCAATTTTGGAAATACTTTTTCAAATTAAAATTTTGGGTAGCTTTCTACAAAACGCGAGAGTTTTTCTACTCCTTGATTTTAAAAAAGTTTATCTCTATGAAATTCTAAGAATTTTTAAAAATGTTCTTAATAAGTTTTGAGAGATATTGAATCATATTAAAAACGTTTTCATTGGCCAAAAGTTATCTAGTGGAACTAAAGATATGTGATTCTCATTTTGTCTGAGTCAAAACGAAACCCTTTTCCTGAAAGTTCCACTTTCTCATTAAGTTATGTCTTGATATGATATTACTCAATAGAAATCGTCTACTGATTTGATGCCAAATTTACTAGCAATAAAAATTAACCGTTTATTTTGAAATATTTAAAAACAAAATTTTTAAAACAATTTAGAGAAAAAAGTGAGGGAATAGTAGGTCCCAAGAAAAAAACCATAACACATGGAAATAGCTTATACTTGTTCTATTTTGACGTTACGACCAATGTGGGTTTTTGTTTGTAATTGTCATCTTCAGAACTATTTTTGTGACAGTATTAACTAGCCATAACCCATTCTATGGAACTGTTCGGGTACGTTTTTAATCAGTGATTTTTGTTCAACATTTTCAGATTCAGAACTAGGTTTACAGAAGCGTTAGGAAATCTATTTTTTAATTTTTATTCTAATAGTTTATTTATTTTTTTTAATTTTATTAACAAGTTTTTTTAAACAGTTCTAGGAAAACTAAGTAGTAATTTAGAATAAGTTCTTAAGCTAATTCTCTGAAACATTTCTTAAAACGAATTAAGAATCACAATAAAGTTCTACTCCATTAGTGCTAGAATTGGCTCTGGGGATATTTTTAAAGAATCTGAAGTAGTTCTGATTGCACCAATTCTAGGGTTACTATATTTTTGTTAAAAATATTAATTTTTTAATTACAGTGCACTGACTAAAAGAATGGATATAACCGAAAACAATTTTCAGTGTATTATTTCGGAATATATTCCAAATTACATATTATTCAAAAAAAAAAAAAACATTTACCTCAGGAGTCATTCTTAAAAAAATGAACTAAAGTTCAATATGATATTAAGATCCCAATTATAAATAAACAATTTACAGTTTAGTTATTGTGCATATAGATACAGTTATGAAATTTTTTATCTATTTTTTTTTTTTTTGTTATATACAAAATTAAGTATAATGTGCGATTAATTGGAGTTAAATATATTTAAATAATTTGATTTTGTTTGTTTTAGAATCGGATTCAGTAACATAATTGGTGAGTTTTTTTTTACTTATTCCCAAAGTACTTAATACGTCGGTCGGTGTAAAGCATTCTACTAAATAAATTTTTTCCTAAGCTGTTTCTTACATAAAACAAGGTCTAACAATTCAGTTGAAAGAACAAATTTTAGACCAATCTCTGGATATTGTAAATATTTCCAAACAATTTAGCATACATACTGCCATTTACAGCCAATACTAAACCGGTTTCTTAAATATTGGTTCAAATTGAATAAAAATTTTATTAATCTTTACTTAATGAGGTATGTGTTATTTTAATTAATAAACATAGTGCTTGAAAATTTTGTAATATTAAAACATAAATAATAAATTTCAAATTACATCACATTTTTAATAAAAAAAAACACAAGAAAATTACTTATTAAGCATTTGAAAAATCCAAATCTCTTCAAAATTGCTACGAATATATGTGGTAATTTCATAATTATCATTATCTGGTAGCATTTCATTGGAACTTTGAAGGTATACAACATAATCTTCCAATTCTTCCTCTTGTATACGAAAATCAATGAAATAATATTCTGTAAATTTTTAAAGATTTATTTTAGTAAAATTGTTTATATTGATTTTTTTACGTTTTTTGTGTTACTGAATACGATTCTTAAAAATTACGAGGAAATTTTAATTGACTCATAATTAATTATTAAAAAATATATTAATATTGAAATATAATTAGCTACATACAATATTGTTATCAAATTGTCTAGAATAAAATAAGTAAGTTTTAAATTTCGATTTGTTAATCAAATTAAAGAAAGTAGATTAACAAAAATATAACCAAACATAAAAGTATTTGGCAGTCATTAGAACTACGTTTTCTTCTCAATATCAGGACAACCAAAAATATGCTCTGAAAAAAAATATTTTATTCGCATAGAAAAGACTTAAAATCCTAAAAAAATAACTTTGAAATTAAAAAATAAGTTTTTAAAATATTATTTTTATTCCTCTCATTCAAATACTTAATTCTTCTATATTATGCAAACACAGGAGCGGATCCACGGGGAGGGAAAAAAGGACATTTTCTTCCCCAAAATAAAAACGTTTAATATATATTCTGTACTAAACCATGCAATTTAAGGAAATAGTTAAGAAAATCATTCTTCATTTTCCTCCTCCAAAAGCTTGAGCTGGATCCGCGCCTGTGCAGACAGCATGTTGTTGTCTTTATGATCGGTATGTTTATTGCATATTTGTAGTTGCCCTGTTCATATTATTTTTTTTTATAAATAAGGATTTCAAATATTTGTAACGTTATAATATATGTTATGTTCTAATACTTACTAATCAGTTAAAATTGATTAGTACGAAATTTGAAATTGTTCAAGAGAATATATGAAACTTTTTAACGGCATTGTTAATTACAATATTGTAAATTAAATTTCCCATATTATTAATATAATTTTTTAAAATAAATATAATGAAATATTTGCATACAATTTTAGTAAAACTCAATCAAAGTAAAAACATAATTGATGAATTCACAACCATTGTTTATAAATGTAGCGTTTATACGCATCTCTTGCAATTAAAAAACGAGAGAAGAAGGTATAGTCGGTCAAGACCGACCATATGTGTACCAAAATTCGGGAAGGAGCCAATTATGGATCTATGCTTGTATTAAGTAAAAAACATAATATTGCAGAATATTACGTCGATACTAAGATTCGCATAGCTCCCATGGGTCTTATATGGTAGCTATGGTCAATTACGACCGTTAAATTTCATTAAAATATTTCAATTTCTAAGGTATGTTTGAGTGTTAAATCTCTATACCGGGAAAACATTTGTATGGGGGATAGGTGAAACAATGGACCGATCATGACCAAAATCAATAGGCTTTGTCCTTGTGCCAAGAAAGTCATATGTAGCAAGTTTCATCAAATTATCTCTAAAATTGCGACTTGTACTTTGCGCACAAGCTTTACATGGACAGCCAGCCAGCCAACCAGACGGACGGACATCGTTAAATCGACTCAAAAGTGATTCTGAATCTAACGGTATACTGTAAGTATAAATCTATGTGCCAAATTTCATCAAGATTGGTCCATAATTGGCCATAGCTCCCATATGAACCACT
>MINK01176149.1:0-10656 GCA_001735545.1 Phormia regina | reverse complement strand
TTTTCGTTATTTTATTATTGTTTTGCACAATTATTTTATATGAACAAAACAATGTAGTAGACAAAAATCAAACGAAGATATATTTAATAGACTTTTGATAAGTTCCGATCCAATCATATCTAGTATGGGGAAAAAGTATGAAAAAAAAAAAAAACATATAGACATACCGCAATCTGCAGTTGATCTGCTTATTCTCACTGAAGACGATTATAATATTTCAGAACACAATAACAGTAATATTGATGGCTCAGATTTTGACGAGAGCAGTGAAGATAGTTATAGTGGATAAAAATGTATTGTTTTAATTGTATATTAAAATTAATTTACGAAACACAATTTTTTCTATTAAAACATTACAATTCTACAAAGAAAGCCATAGAATTCTAAAAATTTTTTTACTTACTAATAAATAATAAAAACGTCAAAAGTGATCACAAAAGTACTGATATCACTTTTTCCTGAAGTATGCTTAGTTTTTGACTAACTAGTAAAAATTGACTAACTAGCAACCATTTTTTCACAATGTATAGATAGACGGACGGACATTACTATTTTGCCAAAAAAATTCAAGAGTTCTAAAAATATCCTTTTTTTTTCTAACTAATCAATAAAAAATTAAATCATGATCATTAAAATTTTTCTATGAATAAGGCGGCGATTTTAGACCATTTAATCCCAAGGTATAGACGGACGGACAGACATTACCATTCTGCCAAAAAAAAAAAATCCTAATGATCCTCATCATTAAAATATTGATATCACCTCTCCCTGAATTAAGCGCCATTTTCGACCGCTTTTACCCCAACGTGCGCCCGGAAGAAAAGCAGGCAATGTTGTTAGATAATCATCTATGCGAAAAAAAGGCAACACCAGATAATCTTTTGGAATATTTAAGAACAATATTATTGCAAGAGAAATTTATAAATAATAAATTGCTAAAGAAATCAGTAAATAATATGATAAAAAATGATTTAACATCATGCATAAATCATGCTCACATAAGATATATTAATTTTTTTTTGCTAAGAGTCATACAATTTCGAATAATAATTTAATTTCTAAATAATTTTTCGACTAATGAAAAAAAAAAAAATTGAATGAAAAATTAAAGTATGTATTGCGTTAATTTCTTTTAGATGATTTTAATGAGATATCATCAATTTTTTGCGGTGGGGATAATCACCTTACTGTAAAAACGGTGACAATTTGATGATAAATTTTATTTTATAAATGACAAAAAAATAAAAATTTTATTTTTTTTTGTGTTTGTTTCACATTTTTCTCTAAATATGAAAATATTGATTTTCTTATAATTTTATATCCAATCAAGTATTTCTACAAAATGATTTAAACAATTTCTACAAATGGTGCACTATTAATTTGTTGGAGCTTAATACGAATAAATGAAAACATATGAGGTTCTACAGAAAAAACGCTCTTGATGTAAATTTTTTGTTGAGCGGACAACCGTTGGAGTTAGTCCATTCTTTTCTTAGTTTTATACCGCATATAAATATGACTATTAATAAAGCCAGAGGTGTTCTTGCTTCTGTAAAAAGATGGGCAAAATAATTATATGATCCCTACATCACAAAGACATTATATAAGTCTTTGGTTAGACCAATGTTGGAATATGGTCCAGTTGTTTGGGATCCGTTTTATAATATACATATTGATCACATCGAATCTATCCAGAAACAGTTCCTAATTTTCTGCTTGCGAAGCTTACACTGGAGTTCGTCAGTAGTTTTGCCGCCCTATACAAGTAGATTAGCACTAATTAAACTACCAACGCTTAGAAGCCGCAGAAGAATGCTGAATGTTACTTTTCTGCTAAACATTGTCAAAGGAAATGTGGATTCTGAATTCCTTTTGAAAAACATCTACTTCAACATTCCTATTCGTACATTGCGGAACTATCAACCAATTCAAATTTAATTTTTTCACCCCATTTATGCTAATGTTGATTGATTAAGGAGAATTTGTGCAATTTAATAAACAGGAGAGCGTTGGAAACATTACTCATTTGGAATATAATAAAATTTATAGATAAATTGAATGATTAGCTGGTAAAGTGGTATGTAGAAATATAATGCTCATTAGCAGATCCCTTTCAACAAATTTTTGGAGAAATACCAATAAAAAAATGTTCATACAATTTAAAATTAAAATCATCTTCAATCTTCTTTTAGTATTGCATATACCTTTAAAATCTGCATATTTGATTCTCTACACAAAGAGAATTAATTGGATAAAAAAATTAGAGCTACTTCCACAAAGATTTCCTATATTTCCAATTGAATATTTTGTATCATTATTCTGGAAAAATGATTTTAAATGGTTTCAATTGGCCACAAATTTTATGGTTACCATGTAACTGTTTTCTTTGTGTAGCAAAAATATCTAATATTGAAATTTATTACAGTAAGGCTTTTAAATCTAAAACATAATGTAAACACTTCTAATCACCAACTTAATAAATCTAGAAATCGAAATACTTTCAATAGATTATTTCACATGAATTTCATAAAAATTAAGAAAGGATATTCTCAAGGCATTATAGAGTATAATTTAACCATACATATGTACATACATATATGTATATGAGAATTAATGGAGCGATATAAAATCCATTGAACATTAATACCATAACAACATAAAGTGTGGCTACTTTGCATACATTTATGCATGTTTGTATAACTGTGTGTGAGAAGGTCTTTAAACAACAAAAGACTACAAAAAAGTATAGAATATCTTTAAATGCAAGTACATCTACGTACCTACATACATACATACATACATACATACATACATACATACATACATATGTATGTATGTACGATTAACATTAAATATCAATATGGCGTCTTGACATGCAACATGCCAGTCAGTCAAGCTGCAACAACACATATCAACAATTTGATGATGTCTCAACTATAACAACAAAAACTACTACAACATTAGCCAACTTTATTACCTGTACAAGTAGAATAAGAAGCTTTAAGAATGTTGTATGTAAAAAAAATGGTCAATTTGCAAAAACAAATGTGCTGAGAATAAAAAAAAATTGTAGAAAAAAAATCAACAGCCACAACAAATACATTATAAAAGTAATAACAATACTTAATAATGTAGGCATTTTATTAAATATGCAAAAACAACAAAAGTTTACACGAGTATGTGTGAAATCCCATCAGTTTTCTTAAGTTTATATAAAATGAAAGTAAATTCTTTGTCATGCTACAGGTTGATACAAATTATGATGGTTCCAGAACGCACATACATACAACCACACATACATATGAACACTCCCCTTTAATTAGAGGTTATTACAAAAAAAAAAAAAAATAAAAATATATATTTTAAGAATTATGAATACGCAAAGAAGACAAGAACAACAAAATATGGAGTTACGAATAGTTTTAAGATAATGTGTCAGCCATTTTTAATATTTTTTTACTATGCCCTACGATCATACAGAGACTTTATATACTTTATTACATTTGTAACATATAGGTGTGTGATAGAAAACGATGTGTAATGTTTTCATTTTTATCTTTATTGATAAAAAATAGATTTTAATTACAAAATTTTTTATTTTAATTAAAATTTTTTTATTTTTCTCGAATATTATTTGGTAATTTTTTACATGAGCTGTATTTTCTAAATAAAAATAAATCACTGTTGCAAAAATTACTTTTTATATGTCGATCGAAATTCATCACAATTGTGAAAAACTTAAACTTTAAAAGGCTATTTACCGATCTCGTTTAAAAAGATGTTAGTTAAGGTTCTGAGGGAAAAGTATGTTTGCAGAATATATTACAGTTACATTGTTCGAAACACATCTTTTCCTATAAAGATACTAATTATCGAGGTCTTAATATTTGGCTATAGGAAATAATATTTATTTAAATATATCGTCTAATGTTTATTATTTAACTCATTGCGTTCACTGACAATGAATTTGAGTTTCTAAATATTAAGTTCTAACGTTATTATATTAAAATCTACCAATTATTGTTAAATGTTGATTTATTTTTTTTTTATTTCTAAACGACTTTTTTGTTTCAGTCGGTGTATAAAGGTGTAGTAGATCCACGTGCAATATCTTTTACATTTGCTCATGGTGTACAATGGTCTGTTATATACAATATACACGGACAGACAAAATCCAACACATTCAAACACATATGTGTTTGAATTCAATACCTCGTGGTAAAGTCGTTTACGAAAATTGATGCAAATTGGCATCAAGTTGACACCATTTTAGTACCGAATTATTTAATAACATTATTTAACTATTCTAATACTATTGGACTAAGGAACTGTATTAAATCATCCTATTACCATAAAGAAAGTAATATTTTTCTGCAGTTAATTTCATTAAATATTTCTCACCTCATTCTAGAGTTGTTCTCTTAATATTGTGTATTGAATGACTAGTAGCTTAGACTAGTTGAGAGATATTGAGCTCTTGTGAAAAGTGAATTCAAGAGCACAAAAAAGATGTCCCAAAATACTGAAGATTTTAACAGAAGATGTGCACACTGTTGCAAAAAAGTGACTGAAGCAACTATCAAATCACCAAAGAGAGGGGTTTCAAAAATGGTCTACAATTTTATAATTAGTGGTTATAACTATAAGAATTATATATTTCTGTTATCTGTGCTAAATTATCAAATGATAAAAAGTAATGAAAACCCAAAGATCAACCGTTTCCAAGTTATTGATTATTGTTAATGTAAAGAATTTTTCGATCCCACTCTTTACATTGAAATCAATGTTTCCGTGTGCCTGCTAACTTTTGTGTATTTAAGCAATGAACTTTTTCTTTACATTAATCTTTTTGGTAAATATGCTTCTCAATACAAAAGAGTTCTTGGAAAACTAGGTTCTATCATCAGTAGAAATTACGATTATTCTTTGTACAAATCTTTAAATACCCTTCACCATCGTTAACATGGATGTTGTAAAAGGTACAATACTATGAATTTTAACATCCCTGACTTATACATACATGTATTTGAATGACAAACTTATACATATATAACTAACAACAATAATAAACAATCATAGCAAGAACAAGAACACTGATGTTGCCTACTAAACAACTTGCTAAACAAAAAACAACAACAATGCTTAATATATGTTTTTGTTTTTGTGTATTTATAAATTAACTAATTTTTTAGTTCTTGGTCCATAACTCGGTTGTTTATGAACGAATTTCGTTGATTAAAAGAACCGAAATTTCATATTTATGACCAACTTGTTCAACAGCGAAACCTGTAGCTTATGTAGGAACTTCAAAAAGTCTAAAAATGCGATTTAACCGACATCTAATAATGTACCGATTTTTTTCAGAAAAAAAAAATTTAAAGTAAGATTTTGAAATTTTCATGCAAAAACGAAGTCGCTAGCTTGTATAGGAGCCGAGAAAAGTCAACAACAAATACGATTTTTTGGGAGTATCTTCGGTTTTTTGCCGATATCTCAGTTATTTATTAACCGATTTTGCTTATTTTTATTAGCGATTTTCTAAGGAATATTTCCTATAATTTAATGTATAAAACATTTATATCCGATAACTGGGGCTTTTTGAAAACTGATTTCAACAGACAGACGAACAGGCGAACATGCGACTCCCCTATCAATAAGGATCCAGAATATATATACTTTTTGGGGTCTAAGATGAATATTGTAGAAATTACAAATAGAATGACAAACGTATATATACCCTTTACACCTGTGGTGAAGGGTATAAAAATCGAGATAAAAATTTTTACGTATACTTAATATTACATATATTACACATACGTTTAAAATTAGATCGTAATTTTAGTGACTATGTCTTATTTTATTCTTAATATTAACAACTTTTAAGGGGCAAAAATTATATAATTTTCTTCGCCTAAATCCGATAAATCGTTCTCAAGTTATACTAAAAACTGTATGTAAAAAGCAGATTCTTGTTTAGTATGTTAAATTGCATCTGTTCCCACTATTTTTGTTTAAAAGAAGATATCTTTAGCAAGCAGGACAATCGAATATTTCTTTAATGTTCATATTTTCAAATGTCCATAGTACGCCATGCTATAGGTTTTATTAAATTCGACTTCAACCTACACATATTTTTCACATTCTTTTTTTTTTGTCTTTTAATAATTATAACTGACTTTACTTGCTACTTTTTCATTTTATTTTATGACAGTTCACTAATATACATATGTGAGTGTGTGTATGTGTATGTATGTATGTATGTAAATTTACATGTGAATATATGTATGGATTTTATATTTAGTATTCATCATCATCATTAAACATTAATAGTTATGATGGCTGTTTGCTTTTTTCTTTCTTCTTTTATTTTAAGCAACAGCAAGAGTAACAAATAGTTAAGATGACAAGTCCACAATCCATGCAAGTTTATACGATTATGTGTATATGTACGTGAATGTGTTTGTACTGGCATTAGTTGCACTTGTAGTGAGTGAGTGAGTGTCTTGTGCACTTGCTGCTTGTTGCTGTTAAATTAAACATGATTTGTTTTTGTTACACGTTCTTTTTTTTGCTTTACTCATTTAATTTTTATTATTTTTTGCTTTCTTTGAATATATATATTTTTTTTTACTTTGAAACTAAAGTAAAAGGAGGCGGAGTTCTTTTAAGAGAAAAAAAGAGAGAGGTGAGGAAAACAAATACAAATAATATAAACTGCCACCAAGTTTGAAATGCAAAAAAAAAAAAAAAAAAAAAAAACATCAATGAAAATCGTAATGAAAATGTTACTTTCTCTTTGTTTTGCACAAATTGTTTGAGGCTAGAGTATCTCTATCTGTTCAAAAAAATAGTAGACGTTAATGACACCCTCTGTCTGTCTATCATTTGGTTTGTCTATTTATGTGTTTTTTTTTTTTTTTTTTTTTAATTTAGTTTTCTATGGCCACAAAGAAAATAAAAATTAATTGTCATTGTTAAACATTTCATTTTCAATTAAATGAAAGGTTTAATTTAACTATAAAATTGCAAGACCTCTTAATTGTCTATTTGTAACTCTTTGAGAGTGAGTTAAAATATTTGCAATACTATTAAATAGTATAAAGGAATGTTTTGGTAACAGAGATGGGAAATGTTGAGTGAAGCAAAAACAATTGCTTTTGAATTTTATTACACAATCTGATCATCATCCCACAGCCCAAATGCCTGAAGCTAGAGAGACGAAATTTTGGGACGTAGGTAGGTCTTCCTCCATATAGATCCACAAAGACGGGAAATTCGATTGCTTAGGGGGTAAAAAAATGGTAAACACTGGTAAAATCGGCAACCTTATAACTCGCAAACTAATAATGATACAAAAAAAGTTAAATAGTTATTCATTAAAAAATAATTGGATAGGTGTCTGATACTTTTTTGAAAATCGGCCGTTTTAGAGGGAAAACGGGTAAAACTGTATTTTGGTACTTTTTTGGCACCATATATATCATTGAAACCAATCAACATACAGATAAAATTGTCAAAAAATAAGAAATACAAATTCGGTACTTTTTAGAAATTCAAACGTTTAAGGGGTAAACATTGTATATAATTATGGTACTTCTTTTTTTATAAAAAATTTTTTGTATTTATTGCAATATTCATATGAGGATTTTAATAGGGGATACTACTACTACAATTTAGAAATTTATTGGAACGAAATTTTTGATACTTCGAAGGGTGGAAAAAAAGTACCAAAAAAGGGGTAAAGGTGGGAAATTATATTTTATTCAAACTTAATAATGAATTTTCAATTACATTAAACTTAGAAACATAAGATTAAGTAAATGTAGTCCTATGTAGATAAAAATTTACAAGAGTGGATTTGTGGTACTTAAAGATTACATGCTCCTGTAGTTAAAAATTCAAGAGAAGTACCAAAAAGACTTTTTATTCTTCGAATGGTAACTTTAGAATTTTCTGTAATATTTAACCTAGAAATTAAATACACAGGGTCCGATGTTGGAAAGAATTCACAAAGGGGAACTTTGTGGTACTTTTTCGTTATTCTAATGGAGCTTTTTGAATTTTCTAGATTTATGAACTTAGAAACAAGAAATTCGGGATATATGGCCCTTAGTTAATGAAAATTCATAAGATGGTACTTTTTTGTTATTTGTATGGTACTTTTTGAATTTTCTATAATATTTAAAGTGAAATTATGAACACAGGGTGCTAAGTGAATGATAATCCATAAGAGAATTTTGCGGTAATTTTTTGTTATTTTAATGGTACTTTTTGAATTTTTTATAATTTGTATAACATGTTTTTATACAATAAAACCCGTGCAACGCAGGGTCAATCAGCTCGTTTAAAATAGTTTACTATATATATCACAAATGAATTTTTCTTGATATTGTTTTTCAATTACTGAGCAAAGATATTAATTTTATTACAGAAGAAGTATGAGTATGATTTCTGTTTACTATTAAAGTATTTTTGTGAATTTGTTTTAGAGGTTAGACATCACTGCATAAAGCCCAATACAAAACATGAATTTTCCCCATTTCCGTTTTATTTATAACTTAATTTTTCTTTAAATTTTCTTAGTTTTTTCTTTGTTTTTTTTCTCTTCAAATTAAATACTTCTTTTTTTGTTTATTATTTTTTACAATTTTTATTTGCAGGTGTCGTGAAATGATTTATTGAGCTGTTAAACATAAATAAGGTAAGTTTCCTATATTTTTCTCTTTCTTACTTTGCAATATTGTATTTTATTATTAAAAAAGTTAAATAGAAAGGTCAATTGTTTAGTGCTAAACCTTTTGTTTTTAAACACAGTTACTGTCAACTTAATATAGTTTTTGTTATGTTTTTTGTCATTTTCATCTGTAGCCGAAAATAGTAAAAGTAAATTTCGTGACCCAGAAATGTTAAAATAAACTTTGCTTTTCATGATTCTAAGTAACATAAAAAGTTCCTTTTAATAGTTTTATAAGAAATTTGCTTATTTAAAGATTTGTCAAGAGATATTTATTTATTAAAGATAATAAATAATATTCTGGCTTATTTATAATATTTATTTTGTTAAGGAATATTTAGGGCATTTTTTTTTAAATAAAAGTAAACAAAATTATTAGGAAACTTTTGTTTATTTTTGTATTAACACCTGATGTTATAATTTCTAACTTTTTGAACATAAAAATGGAAATCAAATTATTATAATAATAAGCTTCAGTGTCAGTGTCTTTTTTGTTCACAACATTTGAATTGTTAATAAAAGAAAGTTAGTTTTTTTTCAAACTTATTTTCCTAATTTCCAATAAAAGTTATTTTAATTATATTAAAAGAAATTTATCTAGTTTCATTTCATTTAACCAAATTGATCATATTAAATAATCACAGTTAATGTTTAAAAATAAACTATGACATGAATTATAAAAACAAACATTGTGGCAAAATTCAAATAAACGCCTTCGTTACACCACAGGCGGAATTATAGATACTCAACTCAACTAAGCAGCACACAATGGAAAAGAGCAGATAAAAACAAATGACACTATTTTAACGTATAACAATGATGCCAGATATTAAAAATGTTTAACAATTTGGGGATGTTTAAGTTTTTGTTAATTTTGAACCAAAAACGATTGAAAAACGAAAAAAGTTTCATTTTTGTTTTATTGTAAAATTTTGTTCTATGAAAATCACAATAAATTTGGTGGTAATGAAAAACGAAATTAACATGATTTTATCGTTTTCAAATCGAACAAATTTTGGTACACTTTTTAAAATCAATTTCGTTTAAAACTGTTGTATTGTTGTTGTGTTATTAAGAGTTCGTGGCATTATTTTATTAAAATATAAAAAATTGTATTCGCAAAAGAAAAATATATACAAATAACAAAAAATTATTTGATTTGTGTGGAAGCTTAAGAAAAATTTAGGGATTCTGTAAATCTCAATATTTAAAATTTTTATCATATCTCATATACCACAGCTTATCCCTGAAAAGTCGGACCTATAATAATATCTTCGTTGTTTCGTCTACGGTTTTTTAAAAACATGTTAGATTCCTTATACTTTAAGTTCCTATACGGTTTTACAAATTTAAATTTTAAAGTTTCAGGATGTATGTAGTTACCACAAAAGAGAAATCTGCTTAACACTACTCAAGAAAATAATTGCGGTACTGGTTAAGAGAGCTTAAAAATAAAACTTCACCATTACAAGATTTTATGTTAATTTTTAAATTTTAATTATTACGGCATCAATTATCGAAAGTACCACGTACTTCAATCACCATAAATATGTTACTTAAGTGTCACAATGATAATTCTGTGTATTCTTCAGAATCAAGAGTTGTGTCTTCTGTGGCAGCCTCATCCGGAAATTTTCAGACTTTTTGTCCATTATTATTTTAATTTATATTTGATATGAATATAAAATAAATTGTGCTAGAATAACGTAAACAAAATTTTCTTTTACTTACCCAGCCAAAACTTTGGTAGCCAAGTAATGAGTTAAGAAGCTAATATAATGGCTTTACACTATTTACACATTAGCTATATAATCAATTATTTTAACACGGTGATGACATTAGAGGCAACTACTTACCTCATGCCATTACTCAGATGTCATTAGAGGAACTAATTACCTTTAAGTTGTTCAGTAACTCATTGA
>MINK01176147.1:0-12314 GCA_001735545.1 Phormia regina | reverse complement strand
GCTATAGTCTATAGAATAGACTATGCTATAGTCTATAGAATAGACTATGCTATAGTCTATAGAATAGACTATGCTATAGTCTATAGAATAGACTATGCTATAGTCTATAAAATAAATTATGCTTTAGTCTATTAAATCTACTATAGTTTATAAATAAGACTATGCTATAGTCTATTATATGGACTATGCTATAGTCTATGTTGTTGTGGTAGGTTTCCAAATGGTTACCTGTTCCGGTGGTTGTCCAAAGGAGTTCCTGATTCCTCACAAAAAGTGGTTGCAGGTGGTATAATACGTAGCTCTGGTGCAACACTAACACACACACAGTATTCAACCCTTATTTTTAGATTTTTTTATTAAAAATACAATTTTGTAGTTTTCGTTTAATATTATTTCCTTTATTTTTATTTGAGTTTGGTTTAGCACTTAATAATTTGCGACAGTCACGATTTCACACAAAAACTTTAAAAAAAGGAAATTTCCAAAACAGAATGCGCCAAGAAAAAAAGAACTATGTGTCAAAAAATGCAAAATGTCAACGCAAACTCACCACACTCAAAATGAAGATGCCAGATGGTTACATTTTGTAGCAGTGCGGTTTTTGCGGTAAAACTTGTTTGGAAATAACACTGACTGACGCAAATAGACTGTGTTATAGTATGTAAAATAGCATGTAAAATATAGATTGTAAAATAGACTTTGGTATAGCCTTTAACTACACTATGCTAAAGTCTATGAAATAGGCTATGCTATATTCTATAAAATACACTATGCTATAGAATATAGTCTTTAGAATAGATTATGTTATAGCCTATAGAACAGTATATAAAATAGAATAGTTTTTTTTCTATAGCCAGTGATTTATTTGTTCTATAGCTTATGCTATATTTTTGTAAACTTTTTCAAATTCAATATTTTTTTTAGTGTAGAAAAATCTCGATTGCAAGGCACATTTAAATACGAACTTCGCATAATATCATTTATAATACAAAACTTAATTTTCGCAATTGTCATAAATGAATTTATTATATTTTTAACTATTTTTAACATAATATTTATTTACACTTTTATACTTTTATTCATTCACATATAAATTGTATGCAATTGAAATTTCCAAACCATAACATACAATAAAAATATCAATTTTTAACACTTTTCAATAATTTATGTTGGCGGTTTGGTTGGTGATACTTATTTGAATTAAGAAAACTGATATAAATATGAAAAAAATAGCACTCACTCTACTACATAGATAAACTATAAATTTGTGTGTAAATAAAATTGGCCTAAAGGCAAAATTTTAATATATTTTTTTTTCCTCGTTGGCTTGTAAATCACTACTCTACTATCGATTGTGGTTTTTATGGGCTGGGCAATTTTGTTAATGAAATATTTTTTTCTGCATTTTGTGTGTAAATATTGTTAAGATATTTAAGAACTGGATTTTATAATTAAACATTTTCTATTTATGTGTATGTAGGTACTTTATATTTATTAAAACAAATTTACGCTTGATTATTTAATTGATTGTGTGGAATTTGAGGTAAATTTTATTTAAGTGGTTTAAGTAATTATCTTTGTGAACAAAATTTCATAAAAATAATTATAATTCATTTACATAGACATTATGTTGAAATTGTTTTTAAATTGAATGTAACAGACAATAAAATAGAGAATGTAGATAAGTTTGGTTAGGAATAAATACAAGTATTTTAGATCTAAAATGAAGAAAAAAATTCAAGATTTAAATCTCCTTGGCTATTTAGCCACTTGAAGAATTTTCTTATTTTAACTTAAAATATAATGCTTCTACTAGTCCTCATTAGAGTCTTTATACCACCAACAGTTTCTTGTCAACTTAGGCTGGTTTATTTATTTTTATTTTATTTTTTTATTTTGAGTCCTCAGAATTGTCATAATAAAACCATTTAGTTTTTGACATTTTATGGCAATTAGAATTGTATACAAATAATTTACAATAATTGTGACAACTTTAAAAGACATTGCAGCAACTACGTGCAACTTAGGAAAACTTGTTGTAAAAGAAAATCTTTTTTTATAATAAAAGAATAAAACTCTTCCAACTGAGATATTGCTAAACATGAATGAATATTAGTTATATTCATATTAATTCTGTTGTTAAATCTTTGTGACCGTAGATTTGTTATGTTCCTAACCACTTGATCACTGCTTTCTTAGACTTTTATATCAGGGATAGAAAATTCATGTCTCTGTACTGGATATAAATAAGATTTTTAAGCTTAATTATCACCTAGAAGATATGTTTTAATATCACCTCCTTAAGGTTGTTTCTTTTATGTTGAAGAGAATTAGTAGTTTCGTATATACTAGAGCCTTAAAACAGTATAAAAAATGTATTATTTAAAACCTAACGTTATCTAAATCGATTTAACGATGTCTGTCCGACTGTCCGTCTTTTCAATCATTTTAACCTTTTTATCAATCTATAGATAAAAGAACTTTTAAATAATATCAAATATCTCCATTATTAGTGACATATATAGAATGTTTTATATTTATATAATTTTTATGTTAATCAGAAATTATTTCCCAGAAAAGAATTTCTTTCTTCCTTTAGCTAAATTAATTTAACCATGTCTGTCCGGCCGTCCGTCCGCCCCTCTTTTGTATCATGTTGAATTTATAATAAATTTTAAAAGAATAAAGCTTTAAATCATTGCATAATATGTTCATTCTCAAGATCTGTTTAGGATAATTTTTATTTGCATCAAAATATTTCAGTAGAAAAATATTTTTTCTATTACATGCTTAAAGCATTTAATGATGTCCGTCCAGATGTCTGCCTGTGTTATTATGTTAAATTTACCATAATTTTAAAGATCATAGAAGATAAATTCTAAAGATAATTTAATGAAATTTAAAACATAAGACCCTTATGGACCATTGTTTCTTTTTACTAATATATTGAAGTAATTTTACAGTGTAAACTTTGTCTATCTGGCTGTTCTTCTTGCGAATCATTTTAAACTTTTTATCGGTCCAGAGAAAAAATGCTTTTCAATAGCATCAAATATCTCCATTATTAATGATATGTTAAGAATGTTTTATATTTACATAATTGCGAAAATCTTTGGAAATTACTTCCTAGAACAATATTTTTTTCTAACGTTAGCTTAACTTATTTAATAATGTCTGTCCCGATGTCCGTCAGTGTTTTGGATCATATTAAGTTTACATTAATCTAAAAATAATATATATTTAAAACATATAATATTCTTTTTTAAAGAAATCTTAACGGTAATTTATAATTGCATTAGTTGCTTAATATTTGGAAAATTATATCACCTGAAAAATGTTTCTGTTATTAGTCTCCAAAAGAATTTATTGATGTCCGTCCAGATGTCTGCCTGTGTTATCTTGTTAAATTTAAAATTATTTGACAGATCGCAAATAGCAAATTTTTTAGATAATTTAAAGAAATTTTAGCACATAAGACTTTTATGACCCACTGTATTTAATTAATGCAAGTGATTTTACACTGAGTTATTAAATTTTTCTTCTAAGAAAATATGAAAATAAAAAAAAAAATTATTATAAATAAAAGTCTAAGTTAAAACCAGATTTGATTTTTAAAATCTGTTCAGAATTATTTATATATCACTTATAAATATTTAAACAATAATTCTTCTTAAAAAAGTCTTTTCCATGATGAACTAAAACATTTCCATCACGTTTGTTCCTCTGTCTGTCTGTTCATGTTAAAATTGTAATTGAAATAAAGATTTAAAATTAAAATTTGAAATAAAGATTTAAAATTAAAATTTTAAAAATAATTCAAAAAAAAAATTTATATATATAAATATTATGACGCACTGTACATTTTCAGCTGTATACATATGTATTTTATAAATTGTTTTTTATTTATTTCTAAAAAAATAATAATTTAAAAATGTCCATTTGTTCGTCTGTATATTCATTTATATCTTTTAATGAAACTAAAGATCTGAGATGGCAGTTTTAAAGATTAACAATACTTTTTTGACCCACTGTATGTTTTCAACTGTTTTCAAATATGGTTATTTGCTAATTTGCATTTTCATTATTTTTTAGAAAAAATGGTTTTAAGACCTGATCGAGGTCTTTGTTTGTTTATTCTTATTAATTCCTCTAATTGAACTAAAAAACTGAGATGGTAGTTTTAAAGATTTACGCAGAAATTTTATATGTATAACCCACTGTAAGGTTTTCACAAAAATATAACACCAAAGTTTGGCTATTTATTTCACTACAAAAATTTTCTTTCTATTGTTGACTAAAACGATATAAAGATGTCTGTCCATCAGTCCGTCCCTATATAAAAATTTTGTATTAAAAAAAAGGAATGAAAAATTTGAAGAAATTAATTATAAATTTATTTATTATGACCCACTGTATATTTTAAAAATTTTATGTTCGTATTTTTGTACTCTGTTTTATATTAAATTTATTTTATTATTTTTTATCTTTTTTTATTTAGTTTATTGGTCAGTTAGCACAAAAGTCAAGATTAGACTTTAAGACGCGACACATGGGTGCGGTCTATGACATATAAACAAGGCAACAACTATTGTCTTAAACAATCAAAGAAAACAGCAGCAACAACAAAAACTACAAAAACAACCATAACAATTGTCACAATTGTAAATAGAGAGAATATAAATGTAATAAAAATAAAATAAAACATTTAAATTTAAAATTATTTGACAGATCGCAAATAGCAAATTTTTTTAGATAATTTAAAGAAATTTTAGCACATAAGACTTTTATGACACGCAGCAAAAAAGGTATGTTTGAGGTGACCCTCAATTTTAAGAGGAATTATACTATTGATTGTAATATTATGTGTTCCGGTTATAATATGAGTATTTGTACTTAATCATTATTTGTGGTTTCATTTTATCATTTATTTAGTAATGTTTATAATCTTTTCTTAACATATTACCTTCTATTTCTAATGTTTTTATCATTTAATAGTTTTCACTGTTATCATACTACAGTATATAACTATTTCATTTTTATATCATAATCCATGTTATCATATATATAATCCTATTTATCATATACATAATTCCATTTAAATTTTGATTGTGGGTAATCATTAAATGATTAAACGTAATTATAAACGTTGCTATCATGAACACGTTACCATTAAAATCAATGAAAAACTGCTATATAATCATTGAATAGTTGTGGTGATCATGTTGTAACCATGTTTTTTTTTCTCTAAGTGTACCAACAAAATGATAGCAATCTTTTAGAAAAATAAATATATATATTGAACAATAATTTTAAATAAAAAAACTTAACAAAAAGTTTATCTAAAGAAAACCGGCATTTAACTTTGCTGATGTTTATTTATTTATTGACTTTTTTTCTAAATGCAATCAACCGGCTTTTTTTTAATAAAACTGATTAAATTTATACACAAAACATTTAAACAGTCACCACATGTTGCACATATAACTATTATGAGGCAAGTAATATATATAAAAATACATTTGAAGAAAGAAAAAAAAAAGTAGACTGGCCATAAATTGACAAGTTTCCAATAAAGCCAAAGTCATAGTAAATGTTTCATTCATTTATTTACTTTAGAGGTTTTTTTTTCTTATAAATTAATTTTTTCAAACTGAACTAAATTTTAAGACCAAAAATGGTTTTTTTAGTTTTTTTCTTCGAATTGTTAAAAAATTGGTTGCATGCAACAAACATTTATACACAAACAAATAACTACCGAAATGTGTTATTTTTATTTTTTTAATTTGATAGACTGTTTGACGTTTGGCCTGACAGTTTGAGTTAATTTTTGTTGTTATTTTTAATCCGCTAATGTAGTCACTTCATACATATCAATATAAAGGTGCGTTATTACTTATGCATTACTTGTCATATTAAATAATTATTGGAAAATTTTAACTAAATATATTTATGGATTTAGAAACATTTAACAGTTGGTGTTAAAATATTTAATTTACTCAGATAATTTTGATTTAAATACAAGTTGGAAAATTTATTAAAAAATGTTAAATTTAAAAGTAAATTATTTCCTCGTTTTGTTTATAATATATTTCTTTGATATCTTTGATAATCTAGAGCACCTTAAATTTTATTGAATAGTATTTTGCAATCAATTTGCAGCAATAAGTGCAATGATCTCATAATCATATACAATTTATTATCGGTAATTTCATAAAAACAACGTAAAATATGATTCATAGTTAATGGGTTTTTGTTGTTGTTGTTTTTGTTATTATAACAAAAGTAATTGACTTAACTGCCATAACGATTAATTACATTAATTTCAAAATGTTGTGCAAATACCTTAATGATAAAAATACTTAGGGAATATACCAAAAATTAATCTTTACAGTAAATGTAATTTAAATTAAATAAAAAAAAATATATATTGAAAATAGAGCAGCATATATTGGTTCGACATACACCTTAATGAAACCGATTAAGCTATAGACTTTCATATAACTATGTCTGTCCGTCCGTCCAGCCATATAAAATATCTAAAAAATTTCAAATCTAAATTTTTTACAAAATCCCATAAATCAATATTTAAACTAACAAAATAGGGTCCTAAAAATTTTAAAAGAAATATCTGCCTATACTAGTTCCATACACACTTTAATAAACCTTAATTAACTGATTGATTCCGTATTACTATGTCTGTCCTTCTGTCTGTCCACATAAAATTCCTAAGAAAATTACAAGTCGACACTTTTTTAAAACTAAATGAATCAGTACTTAAACTGACACAATATGGATATTAAAATAATTTAAAATTAATCCTTATAAATATTTTACAATATGCTATTGACTGTATGTCCATTGGCTAGTGGATGTCATATTACTATGTCCGTCCGTCTGTCTGTACACATAAAATATGTAATAAAACTAAATACTAAAAAAAATTTTATTTGAAAAAAAAAAAAAATAATAAATGATTTCGTTACTAAACTAATGCAATATAATAGTAAAAATATTCTCAAATATGATATGGAAATAATGCTTGCATATTTTAGGTCCAATATTCATTTCAATTTATTTAAATAAGCTAAATGCCTCCAGGCAAACATGTCTGTCCTTCTGTCCATCCACATCAAAAAAAAATGCAGGTCTATATTAAAACGAAACCAAATAAATCCGTATTTAAACTGATGTAACAAGGTTTTAAAAGTTTATGAAAATAATGCCTATAAATTCTGATCTAATACACATACTAATATATCTCAATTGGCTGGTAAGTTTTATATAACTCCTGTCCGTCCTTCTGTCTGTCTGTTCAAATAAAATATCTAATGAAATTACAAGTCAAAATTTTAAGCTAAATGAATCAAATTATTTGTTGCTTAACGTTAAACAAATATGGTCGTTAAAATAATATTCAAAATAATATAAAAACAATACTTGCATATATTGGTCCAATATATCCTAATAAACTAGATACTTTTATATAACTATGTCTGTCCGTCCGTCTGTCCAGCCCCATAAGATATCTAAAAAATTCAAGTCTAAATTTTTTAGGAAATCAAATGAATCAGTATTTAAACTGACGAAATAGGGTATTAAAATAAAGGCTATAAATTCTGGTCATACAAATGTATCTTAAATGGTTGGCTAGTACTATATAACTGTGTCCGTCAGTCTGTCTGTTCACATAAAATTTCTAATAAAATTACACAAGTCAACATTTTTAGATAAAAAAATCAAATTATTTGTTGCTTAACCTAACAAAATGCGGTCATACAAATAATATAAAAAATAAAATAGAAACAATGCTTACATATATTGGTCCAATATACACCTTAAAATATCCTAGTATACTACATACTTTCATATAACTATGTCTGTCCGTACGTCCATCCACATAAAATATGTAAAAAATTTCAAGTCGAAATTTTGAGAATATTAAATGATTCAGTATCTAAACCGACAACGCAAGGTCTTATTATAACAACTAAAATAATGCCTGTGAATATAGGCATAATGCATACTTTTATATATTTTCTTCAAGGCCTTATAACTATGTCCGTCCGTCTGTCTGTTCACATAAAATACCCAATGAAATTACACAAGATAAAACTTTTTAGCTGAAGCGATTTGGTGCTTAAATTGACAACAAGTGGTTGTAAAAATTATTAAAAAATTAAAATTAAAATAATGCTTGTATATATAGGTCCATTACTCTAACTTAATATATGTATATCAACAAGCTAGATGATTTTATGTAATGATATCCGTCCGTCTGTCCATCCATATAAAATATAAAAAAATTTAATTTGAAAACTAAATCACTTTTTTGTTTTTGCATAAAATAAAAAGTTATGCATAGATTTTAATAAAATATATATCATTTTATTTGCAAGATATTTATATTTATGTCTAAGTCACAAAAATAAGGATTTTAATTGTCTAAATATTTTAGGAATTTATAATCAATGAATCAATGAATTTTTGGCTGGAAAAAACTATATTATTTTATAACCTGTACCACCAAATCAGGCAATAGATTTTATGCATTTGTGTCGATGTTTGTAACAAACAAAAGTTTTCATCTTAACACCACTTTAAAATATACCAAACGTCTTAAAACTATATTCTGAATCAATTTAATAATGGCTGTCCATCTGTGCAAACTTTTTAAATCAAACTTTAAATTGCAATTTGGAAAATACTTCAATTAAATTATATTAGATAAAAAAGATTAATTGTTATCATATAAAATATCAAAATGTTAAATAAATTCCAAAAAATATGCTCTTAAAATATTAATGATAAATCAATTATCATTAAATTATTAAAATTGAATTTTAAATATCTTTTATATTGCTCCATAATTTACTGTTTCATATTAAATATATTAATCAAAATTATAAATGATATTTTTAATTTTTTCATAATTATGTTAAACATTTAACAATTAATGATTTATTTATCGTACATATCAAATAGTTTTAATAATTATATGCTACTTATATGGGTGTTAATTTGTCAGGCATTTTTTATTATATTTTTTAAAGAAAAAAAAACGAACAATTTAATCCATAAAATTTCTATTAAAAAAATATAAAATTTCTTTGAACAATAAATTTACCAAAAAAACATTTATCTTTATAATTTTGTCATTTATTTAAAAAAGTGGCAATATGGATAAATTATAAAAAAATTGCTATACCACTCCCTAATAATTTAAGAAGTCATAAGTGAGGAAAAAAAAAAAACAATAAAACAAATAAACGTTTAAAATCTCTACCACAGTTTATAGTGTCTCCTATATTTTATAGTCTAGACTACAGTTTATAGTCTATACTAGGGTGTATGATCTAAACTATAGCTTATAGCCTGGACTATAGTTTATAGTCTATAATATTGTTTAAAGTCTATAATATAGTTTATAGTCTATAATATAGTTTATAGTCTATAATATAGTTTATAATCTAGGCTATAGTTTATAGACTATAATTTATAGTCTACACTTTAGTTTATAGTATACACTATAGTTTGTCTAGACTATAGTTTATTGCCTAGACTATAGTCTAGTCTAGACTTTAGTTTATAGTCTACACTTTAGTTTATTATTTAGACTATAGTTTATGGCCTAGACCATAGTTTATAGTCTAGACCAGGCGCGGATCAAACTCAACTTTTTGGGGGAGGAAAATAGAATGATTTTCTCAACTATTTCCTTAAAATTTAAGTTTTAGTACATATTTTCCATTAAACATTTTTATTTTGGGGAGGGAAATTTCCTTTTTTCCCTCCCCGCGGATCCGCGCCTGGTCTAGACTATAGTCTAATGTATAGTTTATAGTCAAGAATATAGTCTAAAGCCTAGACAGAAGTCTACAGTCTAGACTATAGTCTACAGTCTATAGTATAGTTTACAGTCTAGACTATAGCTTATAGTCTAGACTATATTTTATAGTCTAGACTATATTTTATAGTCTAGACTATATTTTATAGTCTAGAATGTATTTTACAGTCTAGACTATATTTTATAGTCTAGACTATAAACTATAGTATAGTCTAGAATATAGTTTATAGTCTAGACTGTAGTTTACAGCGTATACTACATTTTATAGTCTAGACTATAGTTTATAGTGTAGAATATATTTTATAGTCTGGACTATATATAGTTTGAACTATAGTCTAGACTATAGTTTATAGTTTGAACTATAGTCTAGACTATAGTTTATAGTCTAGAATATAGTTTTTTGTCTAGACAATAGTTTATAGTGTATAATATAGTTTATAGTCTAGATAATAGCTTATAGGCTAGACAATAATTTATGGTGTAAACTATAGTTTATAGTTGATACTATAGTTTGTATTCTAGACTATAGTTTATGGTGTAAACTATAGTTGAGACTATAGTTGTAGTCCGGACTATAGTTTATAGTCTAGACTTTATTTTATAGTCTCAACTATAGTCTCGACAATAGTTTAGCTATAGTCTCAACTATAGTTTAGTTTGAACTATAGTTTATGGTCTAGACTATATTTTATCGTCTAGACTATAGTTTATAGTTTACACTATAGTTTTTAAATTCTTGAAAAATGAATAGTACTAGTATATAATATAGGAAGTTAAATGAAATTCTATGAAGAATTTAGACCCTTTCAAATAATCATTTTATTATTTTTTAATGACTATATTTAGTACTGATTATGACCATAATAATTCGCATAGCAATCATATAATCCCATAATAATAAATTTCTCTTATATTATGCTTGTCGCAATCATATTTTTTTCCTGGGGCAATTAACTTAAAAAAAAGAAATAAAAATAATTTACTTTGAAAAATCTTATTTTTTATTAAACTTTATAAATGATCAAAAGCATTATCAATTCTAGAAGTGAGCGTATTCTTACTTTGTTTTTTTTTTACAATTGCATTGCAATTCATTTAATATAATTTTACCTTGTTCATAATACATACTTATATGGCAAATCCGATTGATTTTGTTTAAATGTTCTTAAAAACACAATTATATACGCTTAAGCAACTCAATCATTTTGAAGTACATACTTCTTATTATTAAATAAAAATTAAACATTAAAAAAAAAAAACATTAACAAACAATAATTGATACAATACAATTTGTTAAAAAGCAGATCAATTATTGTTGTGTTTTTTTTATATAAATTATTTTATTGCAAAACTTTATAAACAAAAAAACAGATCTAATAAACTACAAAAGTGTTGCTGTTAAAGTTCTTGCATTTATATTGAGTTTTTATATAACCTTGAGTTTTTTATTTTATTTTACTTTATTTTATTTTTATATTATTTTTTTTTTTTAACTTTTAAACTTTTAGAGTTAAGAAAAAAATTTTCCACTCATATGCAAGTCAAGTCAAGTTTGAACGTCAGTTAATATTTTGAGTTCATTTCAAATTATTTTTATTTTTTTTATTATTAGTTTTATATTGTTTTTATATATTTTAACCATAAGTAACTTATTATGGTTATATACTTAAGACTCTTTAAATCAAAAGAAAAAAAAAAGTACAATTATTAACATTAAATATTAACTCAACTATAATTGCAGTCATTGTAGATTTTTTTTATAAAGTTTAATAATTTATATTTTAGAAAAAAAGGTTAAAATTTAATAAACTAAATAAACAATTTAAAATTGAAGGCCTTTTTTTTCTATAATTACTTGCGGAAATTATTTGTTAAAGAAAAGAAATAATTTAAAATGCAATTTTAAAAAGAAATAAATATTTATGAAGTTAAGGAAAGGTTTTTAGATTTATAATAATATTTAGATATTTTTAATCATGAGTATACTTTGTTTTATTATAAATTAAAAAAATAATAATTTTTTAATGCAAAAACAAATTTAATATTTAGCAGGATTTTTTTAAGAAATTATTAAAATTTCACAAAAGTAATACAGTCAGACAGACGGAAAGACATTATTATTTCTACACCTTTCTATAGTTTCTATAGACTTTAAAATATTTTTTAGTCCAGACTATTAAATAGTCCATACACTAGACGATAAAATAGTCTGTAGTCTAGACTGTAAACTAGAGACTATAAAATATTCTATAGACAACAGTCTAGACTATAAATTGGTCTATAATCTAGACTATAAAATGGTCTATAGTCTAGACTATAAAATAGTCTACAGTACAGAATATAAAATAGTCTACAGTATAGACTATAAAAAAGTCTATAGTCTACACTATCAAATAGTCTATAGCCTAGACTATAAAATAGTCTACAGTCTAGACTATAAAATAGTCTATAGTCTAGACTATAAAATAGT
>MINK01176141.1:0-11277 GCA_001735545.1 Phormia regina | reverse complement strand
GAAAATTTGTTGCACAGTGTAATTTGTATATTTATTACATTAACTTGTTTAACGTCATTATTACCTTGTTTTTAATGTTATTTCATAATAAGTATTTACCTAGAATGATTTTGTTTAACATAAAAGCATTACACTTTAGACACTTAAGCCTGTAGTGGGCAACATTAAGAGCAAAGCTTAAAAAATATAAAATGGCTTTAAAAATATATAACATTTATAAAAATTAAGAACAAAGCTTTAAAAATTTAAAAGAGCTTTACAAATTTATAACATTTAAAAATCTTATTTATAGGTATTATTTATTTTAAATTTTATTAATATTTCTTTTGTCATAAACTTTTTTAAATAAATAAAAAAACTTTCTCATATACATGAATAAATATTTATTGATATTAAATTTAAATATATCATTTTCAATCTAAGTATTATTAAAAAGAAAATTCCCCCAGTAACAGAAACGTTTGACGTCACTGTTTAATACACTCACAATTGAAACAATAACTGTCAGCAAATTAGGTGGAACAATAATGACTCAATTTAATATAATTTAATTTTTATATAAAACAAATAATATTAAAAACAGAAATTTTAAATTAATTACAAACAATAAAACACTGGGTTACAATTATTAAGAAAAAAACAACTGATAAGTTCAATTTTCTTGAGTTCTAAACTAAGAAAACAATGAATACTAATTCTCCAGACAGACAGACAGTCATACAATATATTATTTTATAACTGATAAGTTAATTTGTTAAATAGAAAATTATTCATAATAATCTAAATGAGAGTTTATTAATAATATTAAATAATTAACTAATTGTTTTTTTTTTTTAATTTCATTACAGTTGCTGGCCCTGTGTTTGTGTACCCTATTGTATGGATTCCTGCCAAAGTGCCAATCATTATTGTCCTAATTGTAATGCCTACATTGGAACCTATGAAAATTAATTTTTTTTCTTTAAACGATTTTTTTTTTAATATTATTCTTTGTTTCCTTATTAATTTTTTTTTATTTTAGTATTTTATTAGTATTATAATAAATATCGATTTTTATTTATAAAAAAAAACAGCCCAGTACCAAAAATTTAATTGTAAAAATTAACAAAATTTTTTTATTGTAAATTTTCTTATTACTTTAAGTTTAATAAAATTAACTTAATTTAAGTCTTAAGAACGAAGAAATTTACAACGAAATAAATACGAAACGATTTAGCGACGAAATGTTAACGAAATAAAAAGTCATTTAACACTTAAATACAAAATTTATTAAAACTAATTTACTGGGAATACTTTTTATACCCTACACCACCAAAGGTTCTGAAAACAATCTAACGATATCCGTCCGTCGATCTGGATGAGTGTCCGGCTGTCCATGTAAATCCCTTAAACAAAGTACTGGTCACTATTTTGAAGATAATTCACTAAAATTTGTTATGTGGGACTTTTATGTTATAAGGACGAAGCTTATTTAAATTGGTTGTAATCGGTCCACTATTTCACCTATATGTACTCGAAAATAGGAATTCAACACTCAAAAACAGCTTAAAAATAAAAATATTTTAAGGAAATTCGATGAAAAAAAGTTCTATACATATATTAACATTTGTAGCAAATTTTATGAAGATCGCTACACAATTGACCATAGCTTCCATATAATCCCTTCCTCAGGAAATCACTTAAACGCCCATAAATTTTATATGAACTTAATATTAGACACAAAATTTTTGTAAATATAAAAAAATAAATAAATATAAATGACAGCGCAATATTTTATGAAGATCATTTCATAATTAACCATAATTCTTATATAAGACTCAATTTCGGGAATCAGCCAAAAGCTCATTAAAACGTGTGAATCTTAGTATCAACGTAATATTTTTTATAAGTATTTTTCATTTTACACTTAAAACATGTATACATCCATAATTAAATCCTTCCCGAATTTCGGTACACATAGTCGTTTTTAATTGACTGTAGTTCTTGCGATAAATCGGGGTTTATCATATTGCTTCAGTTGTACTATATATTGAAGCATTTCTCAAAAACGACTTGTCTGGCTTTGTTCAAATAACTATCAAAAATTTCTTATTTAACTTGTCTTCAAGTCGTTCTCACATTACTTTGTAATAACGCCAACAGCTATGGAGATATTAAGTCCATAAGTCCGAGTTTCTGAAATCTGTGTTTATGCTTCATTTTTACAAAGAAGTTTTAAAAATGTTTTCTCAATTTTTGTGCTGAAAAATTTAAAACAAGGGAGATATCGGGGAAAAATTTTTAATTCCGTTGTTTAAGATAAATATATTTAAGTTATTTTAAAGTTAGGTCATAAACAAAAAAATTTCATAAACAACCGGTCAAAAGCTGAAAGAAATTAATAATATATATACACACACAAACATGTATATTAAAATGTGAAAATAAAAATGCATACTTTAAGGCGAAAATTTTAATCATGAATAAGAAGGTGATGGGTATAACAGACTCAGCATAGTTGAATAAATATCCCGATGTAGTTATTAATAAATTTATTTATAATTCCGTAACTTAGAAACAGTTGTAGATATCGAAATGTAATTTCCTACGATGTAATCAAAGTTTGTTACTCTGCCAAAAATGTATTTATGATTAAAATGTTTACAAATTTTATACATAAAAATAGTCTTTATAAATCTCTATAAGAAACATATTAATATGTATATTTTTTTTTTTTTAATTTAAGAGATATTTTAATCGAAGCAAATTGTGTCCTCATTTTTGGCTTAGTTTTTTTTTAAACATGAGGGCCTTAAGCCCGGGTTCACACACAGCAATTTTTCTTGCCGCAATTCTGAGTTTATAGGAGAGAGAGGAGATGAGAATACTAAACTTTTACATTCTTTTTACCTCTCTCGTCTACAAAGTCAAAATTGCAGCAAGAAAAATTGTTGTGTGTGAACTAGGGTTAATTTAAGCTATAAAATGTTTGAGAAATATCCACTATATTTTTAACACTTTTAAATAATATATCCGCAAGAATCATTTAATTATATCTGTACAATAAAAAGTTACATTAATCTTAAGATATAGTCGGTTAATTCCGAAAATATGATACCCCACACTACTGTATACATCAAAATTTAGGCAGATATCTTTTATTAAACTTGGGGTCTATTGTTCGCTGATATTTGCATTAAATATAAATTAAACATCGATATTAAGTTTTGTATGATTTTTTTTAATTTTTCGACGATTTTCGCAGGAGGGCCTTATAGAAAACTATGGCAAATTATGGACCGATTTTTTCATAAAATTTTGAACTATCATTTATATTTATATAAAACTTTTTAATGTCGAATATTGTCTTGATAATAACATTTTATTGGGCTAAATCCGCTAAAGTGAATTTCTAAAGAGAAGTCTATGGTCAGAGGAGTTAATTTGTAAATAAATTCGAAGAGAAAATTGTTCGAATTTGTATACTTTATACATTAATCGAAATACTAAATAATCCCCCAGATATGGACCAATCATAATTAACACGGACTTATACTTATGTGAAACATATAGGTGGCAAATTTCATTGAAATATTTTTTAATTATTTATGGAATTTATGGTCGTTAAACAGATTTTCAGGAAGGTCTATTGTATGGGAGCTAGGTGAAACAAATGACCGATAATAACCGGTTTGAATAGGCTTCGTTGTGGAACTCTGTTTAATTGAAGCTTGTAGTTTGATTAGAATGTTTACATGGACACAAAGTAATTTTAAGCAAAAATATACTTCTACCCAGCAAAAATAAACAGAGGTCATTTTTAAGGAAATATCAATATATATCAATAGATATATATTGATATTTTGGAAATAGCATCTTAAAAAGTAATAAAAACAACATCTAAAGATGAATTTAAAAATGTATTCAGAATAACTTTTATCAAATATTTGTTACGAAAAATTAATTTTATTAAAAACGAGAGAAGGTATAGTCGGTCAAGACCGACCATATGATACCCTACACCATNNGTGGGTGTAGGAAAATTTTTTTTCTGCGTTACAATATTTGCACAAACACATAATACCCCAACCACCTTTGGTGGTGTAGGGTATAAAAATTTATTAGTTTATATAAAAATCCATTTAATTTTTCAGCAGCGATAAAAAGAAAAATCCAAAGAATCAGTTTTTCATTACATCGTTGACATGACTTTCTATTCATTGAATAGGTATCAAAAAAGTGAAAAGCCTTTGTTAAATTCATTGGAAATGATCTGGATCACAAGTTCGGGATCTTATTGCTTTCTTTGTTAATGGTTTCACAAAAATCCTTATATAAATGCATATAAAGCAATATATTTTCCTCTAAACTATTACCAAGTTTTGTAAATTTTGAAACTTTTTTTATAAAATTCGAAAATGTCAAAGTCCAGATTACAAAGGCTGTGGCAAGTTTCTCCGGACTGCGGTATTGGGTATTTTCGAACAGAAATTTCGAACAAAAACAAATTCATGAAAAAATTTAAATTTTCCTTAAAATTGTACTAGAAGTTTTCGAGTTAGTAAACTTTGTCACCTTGTAGCTTATCTCCAGTTATCACAGGAACAGTACAAAACTTATGAAAGCTTATGTCCTCCTTCATGACTCTTTCATATATTTCAATTCGATCGAAGCTGTAGCTTAGTAGATATAGATTTACAACTATTCTACAATAATATTTTATATATAATATCGAATACAACGAGCACTAACCAAGAAAATGTAAGTGCAGAAATCAAAATATTACAGGAGAAACACTTTTGTGATTGCTAACACCTTTTTATAGGCATGAAAATATCACTTACGCTAAAATTGCTTTCGCTTTTCGCTAAATCTTTAGGTTTTCATCAAAACCCGAATTTCAAAAATATTGTCATTTACAATATTTTGGCGGTCAGAGCTTGATAACTCTCATTTGTTTTTTTTTTTTTTTTAATAATTTTATTTAGATGCTTAATATAATAAGTTTTAATTATTTTTATCGGTATAATGGAAATATATATTTGCATATTTATACCTCTGCTCCAGTTTCACTTAATTTCTCCTCTCCTTCTCCTAATAAATTGTATCTTAGGCTCTTCGAGGAAACGTAAACTTATGCCATTAACAAAAATCAATTTTTTATAGGGAAAATCGGTAGAAAATTGAAAATCTCTTACAAGATTAACAATTAATATTCTTAAAGCCACATAAGCATAACGCCAACCTAAAACAAAAAAAAAAAATAATTAAACTTTAATTCCAATTAAAAAAAATCATATAAAACTTCTTACCTATGCAATTTCTAACACCCTTTGAAAATGGTACATAAGCATAAGGATGACGTTTTTCTATATTTTCTGGCAAAAAATTATCCGGATTAAATTGTTCGGCATTTTCACCCCAAAGATCTGGACGACGATGTAAATGAAATATTGATATTAATATTTGAGAATCTTTTGTCAACTGGATATCATCTGTTAGATGACAATTTTCTAATGCTTCACGACCTATAAGAGGAATTGGAGGCATTAAACGTAAAGTTTCATCAATAATCATATTCAAATAGGTCAACTGGCTTAGATGTTCATATTTTATATCCTCAGTATCCTTAAGATGTTGTATTATTTCCTGGTAAAGTTTTTCTTGAATATTTCGATGCATGGCCAACATAACAATAAGAGAATAAATTGTCGTGGAAATAGTTTCAAAGGACTAAAAAAAAAATAAATTAAGAAATTGATATAAAGTAAATATGGAATTATAATTTTCAAATCAGACCCCAATTATCATGGTAAAGGTTTCTATAACGGTATCATCTAATTTAAAAATTCCTTGTTGTTGATATTTTATAGCACGATCTAGGAAATATACATCTTGATTGCTATCACTGGAGTGCATTTTACTTTTAATTAGCTGAAATATTATTAAAGTAAATTAAGTGAATCAGTTATTGTGGTGTTGAGTTTATGAAGAAAACTTACATTTTCCATATAATTTTTTATATTACAAATACTTTGAAAGTAACTTTTTGTTCGTATTAAAAAGGAAAGTTTTACAAATGATAGTTGTATTCCTAAGACCATTTTTTCCAAAAGTCTAAAATATTTTTAGTAACAAATAACATTAAAAGAAGTATTTTTTACTTTAAAGAAACAGAAAATACTTATTAAAACTATCTGCCAAGGTGCTATTGAAATCTTCTCGATTATTTAATACCGGACCCATTGTAGTACCTGAAATTGATAAATATATAGGTATTATAATTTAAAGTTCCATAGATTTGATACTATAAAAGCTATTGGCTTCATCTTTTTTATTTAAAATTAAGAATTATGTCAAGCTAAACAAAGAAGTTTATTTGAACAAATAATTAGACCCATTCTACTTCCTGGAATACTTCTGCGAGATTAATCCAGTGCTGGATCATGAACTTTCATCTTGGAAAGACTCTTCTAGAATATCTTCCATTGAATTGTTTTGGAAGTTATTGCATGAAAGCACATCGACAGCAATTGTATGAATAGGTGCAGTCGTGGATAATATGGATGTGGTTGCCATAGAATGCGATGGTGAGGATAGACCCGTAAAATTTTCAGCATAATTTTAAGTGGTGATTCACATCTCCTGTTCAAAATATATTGTGGACAATTCGCTGTTTAAGAGGCACTTCAATAAAGCTTTCAACGAACACTTTCCTAATTCTTTATTTTAGACAATCAATGTCTTCTGTACTTCGTAGAGGGAGTCCATCAATATGTGTAAAAACAGCTTCGCTTCGTACTCCTTGTTTTTCAAGGAGAGACAAATCAAAGTCTCCAATGTCGTATTAATATGAGGGAGAAAATCTTTTTTCCATATTAACAAAATTAGAGATAGAAGAGAAACATGAGTCATATCTCCCTTCAACTAGCCTTCTTTATTTCCCATAATCTACATCCAATTTCATCTTCTTCTGTGCTTCTTCCGATAATAATTCCTCTATTTTTTGCTTCTTGCTCTAGTTTTTCTCTTTCTCCTTCACTTCCTTCTCTATAGCTATCTCCAACATCTGAGTATTGACTGTTAGTATATCTCAATCGTTTGCTAATAGATTCATTTGATTGAGAGAAGCTTCTTCGTTTCGAAAATTTTCAAAAAATAATATACCCAAGATAACCAACTTTGGAGGTCCCTGACCCTGTAGCAACATATACTGCTACAATTCAATTTCGACATACCTCTGCCCTAATCATGTGAAATTTTATTCAAATTTCTCCAACAGCTCACAAGTAATAGAATTATTTATATAAAAAGCGTTTTGGTATCACACTATATCGAAATTAATTGAGAAACATGTGTCTCCAGGTTCACACACAGCAACTATTCTTTATGAAATTGTTTACATTCACACAAAAAATTCCACTTCAGGAGTTTTTGCCACAATTGCCTCGATTTATGTTTTGTGAAAAACAAAACTAAACTAAACTTTTTCCTGTCATATCATAAAGAAATTTTGGAGAATTTTTCCAAAATAATAATATATACAAGATGTCCAACTTTGGAGGGCCACATACTACCCCCTGACCCGTTGGGATCTTGAACATTTTCATATCAATTTAAAGACACCTCAGCTTTAATCATGTCAATATTTTATTGAGATTTATTTCCAAAAAAACGTTTTACAACCGCTGTGTATCGGTATTAATTGAGAAAAATGTGTGTCCAGGTTCACACAAAAATTGCTGTTCTTTCTGAAATTGTTCTATTTTTACTTGTGAAGTTGTATTTATGTCACACACAGAAGACTTTAGTTTAGAAATTCTTGGTTTAATTGATTTGAAAATTGATACGAAAAAGAAAAACAAAATTAAATTCAAAATACACGCAAATTTGTACTCTGTCGTATTTCCTCTCGCTATCACTCTCACATAAAATCAGAATTCCTGCAAGGAAAAATTCCTCGCGTGAACGCCGACTATTACTTTTTATAAAATTGAAATTTTTCATTAAAAATTGTTCAAATATATTTCAAAACAAACACACTTCACTATGCAGAGTTGATTTTGCGATTAATCCAAGACCAAAAGTCAATATTAATATAAACTTTGCTCATAATAATCTCTCACAAAATACACGTATTTCGATAACAATAATTGATTTTCAATCATAATCGTAATCAATTAACTAATCGCTACCTTTTTCTAACATAATATAATTTTTACTGCTTACCATAACCTTCCTAAGTAATCGAAAATATATGTAATATTATATATAAAACTTACCCACAGCCATTTGTAAAATTTCCTGTTTCAAGCGAGCATAAATAGCGTGTTCCTTTCCCTCTTTCAAGGATTCTAAATATTTTGTAAGCGTTTTAGAACATTTATTAAAATTTGGTACAAACTGTTGTATAATTTGAGGTGCCAAAGAGGGATTCATCATTTTGCGATTATGTTTCCATTTGAAATCTAAAAAACCAAAAAACATTCCAAATCAAAAGTTTTATTTTGACTCTCAAAAGAATTTTTTTAAATACCTACATTTACTGGTAATAATACCATTTGGTAAGGCATCATTCATTATACCATAAATAACACCGGCCTTGTTAAGAAATACATCAGAATTTAAAATATGTTTTACCATATCAGTATCGATGGTAATTATTAGAGGTACATTGGCAAACCAAGTAATATAAGACCAGGTATTTAATTTATAAAAATAAGCACCCAAGACATATAAAAATTCTAAAGATATTTTAAATTTGAAAATAAGTTTAATAAACAATTTAAATAAATAACAAAATCACATAAAACTTACTGTGTATTGGAACAAATTTATGCAAAATTCCTAAAAATGGCAAACCATAGATCAAGGGAAAATGCTGCTTCATTTTACGATTATGACAAAATTTCTTTATTATATCATAAATCAATAATAAACACAACACTGCAAGACCACAAAATAAATATTTGTGATCAAAGATATATTGTTTAAAGCTTAACATTTTTCTGGACAATAAAAGTAAGATTAAGAAAAATCGTCTTATAAATAAACTGTTGAAAATATTTGAATAAATGGTCTTTGATCAGGCGCGTATCCACGGGAAGGGAAAAAGGGAAATTTCCCTCTCCAAAATGAAAACTTTTAATAAAAAATTTGTGCTAAATCTTAAAATTAAGGGAAATAGTTGTGAAAATCATTCAATTTTCCTCCCCCAAAAGCTTGAGTTGTATCCGCGACTGTCTTTGGCATATGTACGTATGTTATTACTCCCAAATAAACAATTTCTACCACAATTATATTAAGTGCTCATTAAAAAAAAAGTTAAAATGAAAAATTTGTTTAAATATTAATGCACTTTTTGTATAAATGTCATTCAACTTTTAAAGTATCGCACAGTGTCACGTTTCAAAAATAACGGAAATAGAAATAAATTTGTAATTTCCAATCGGTTGGTCCGATTTCCATGAAATTTCAAACAGTGGTAGTAGAGATGTAGGCGAGTTTAAGATTTGAGTTTGAACATTTTAAGCATAATGGAGGTCAGTCTATAGGGTTCTTAAGTTGGACACCTCGGGTGTTTAAAACATTTGAAACGTTATATCTCAGCCGATTGCAAAGATTTTTACATGAGTGGTTTCTACTAGCTGAGATTTACAAAAAACATTGTCGTATATTTTTTCGCTATTTAGGGTCCCAATGTCACTCGATTTTTTTTAAATATTTTTTATTTTATTAACAACAAATAACAAAATTGTGTAGAAGAAATTTTCGATATTGTTTTTTGAGGAAATTTTTGACTTCTTTTCAAATATAAATTAAAAAAATTTATAATACGATAATTTTTAAAAGAGTTTTTGCAAAAAACAACGAGAAAGGACTAATTTTTGATTTTGTACATATTATTAATTTTTAATTTTGCAATATTTTTAAATTATATTTTACACCTAAATAGATTTGGTCCTTTAGTCAGTTTTTTTTTTCAATAGAAATCCCGCAAAACCCCAAAAAAATGTCAAATTTCCAAAAATGTGATTTTTTATATTTTTTACTATATCTTCCCAACCGATATTGGTGAGCAGAAATTTCTATTACCAAAAAATTAAAAACACATCAAACTTGGTAAAATATATAATTATTTTTTAATTCCAGCTGCTCAATTCCAGTGAGTCAATTTTGAGAGACAATAGTTTCCACAGTATTAAAATTTTTAAAATTTTTTCCCCTTAACTCAATTCCTTATAAAGTATTCTTTCAGAAAAATATAAATACCATACTAAATTTTTTTTTTATAACTAAAAAAGAACGTAACTACATTTTTCGCAAAAAAACGGCAAAAACGATTTTGTGAAAAAAATGTTTCTTCATATTTTTTATTTGTTTCTAATAAAACAAAAAATATAAAAAAAAAATCGAGTCAAATTTAGATCCGCTATAGCGAAAAACTTTATCAAGGTAAGTCCAAAACTAAAAATTTCATTCTTTGAAGCCAAATATCCCTTAAACTAAATAACCTATAACGAATCTGGATAGTTTCAAATGTTCAACTATAGGACCCTCTGTACCCGCCTCCGTTATGCTAATATAATGTCCAAACAAAAACTCTACTAACACTGTCTAAAATTTCATGGAAATCGAACCAGCCGTTTGAAAATTTCAGATTTATTTCCACTTTATTTTTGAAGCGGGACACGGTTCATCATGCAAATCAGTGCCCTGACAAAATGGTCTATGTGTAATTTTTCTCAAATATATTAATTGAAGTTTATATCGTTTATTGGACTGCAAAACAAAATAAATTTTATATAAAATATTTTTTAGATAAAACGAGAAGCAGTCGGACAAACTGAAGGCCATAGCTTATCGATTCAGAATATTAACAGGACCCAGAAAATACAAAGCAAAAACTTTGCTTTCCTGGTAAGCTAGCAGGTATAATTGGAAATAAAAATAAACTACTTATTTTTTGTCTCAATAATTAGTTATTTTTGTTCGTGTTGTCCATGAATTCTAGTAGTTATTTTTAGACTCTTGTGATACTAAAAAATATGTATCTAACAAAAAAAAATTTGCCGTCAATGAGTATTGAACTTGGGATCCTATTAACTAGTCGGTTTTAATGCTAACGTCTTACTCAGTACACCATCTCTCACTTAATATTTAAAGCTAAAAAACTTGTTTTTAGCATAAAATATATTTTTAAAACATTTTGTTAAAAAAATGAATAGCATCAGAATGGGGTTGAACCTGCGCTCTAGACAACTGATCCATGTGATTGTAACTTACCCTGCAATTATA
>MINK01176137.1:0-16934 GCA_001735545.1 Phormia regina | reverse complement strand
CAATGACAACACAATGTTAAAATCATAGCTTTTTCAGTTCTTTTTTTGCTGGGTATTTTCTTAAATTATTAATTAAGAAACCAGATGACTTTTTAAATTAAAAAAAAAAAAAGATATTTTAAGAAAGAAATATCTTTTCTTATTTTTTATAAGTAGTAATTATAATTAATAAAAAATTCATTAAAAAATTATTTTAATATAAATCCTAACAATTAATTTTTTTTTTAATTTCTTATCATAAATTATATTTTAAAAATATTAATTTTTAATTAAAAAAATATTAAAACTCACCTGTTTTAAATATTAAGGATACATTAAAATGTTTTTTGTTGTTTTAGCTGCTGACAAGCTGATTAAAATATTTATTGTTATTATTAAGGTTTTTGTTTACAAAATAACAATTAAATAATAGTTATTAAAAAATAACATTAAAATTGTTTAAAGTTCTAAATTTATATTTATTTTTTTAACTTTTTTATAGAATAAATAGCTTTATTTTTATCTTTTTTTTATAATATTTGCACTAATTTTTTTTATTTAATTATATTTTTGCTATTTTTTTCCATTATTATTTCACTTAATAGTTTTTATAGATTAAAGGTTTTAATATATTTTTTTTCTTTCATATATAATTATTTTAATTTCGTTTTAATTTTAGGTTTATTATTATTTCCTTTTCTTTTTTTTTTAATTATTATTTTGTTTTGTTGGTTATATTTTGTTGGCTTTTAATATTATTTTAATAATTTTTCTTTTTAACATATTAATTTTCAATTGCATTTAAACTGGTTGTTGAATAAACAACAACAACAAAAGCAACAGCAACAATTTTATTTTTGTTTTGTTTAGCTTTTTTTGCGTTATATTTAACAGGAAACTTGTTCATGTTTTAGCACATAACTGTAATAAACATATGAAAATACATATAAACACACATATATACATATATTCATTCATATATACATAAAGCTTTATTTAAATGTGTGTGTGTGTGTATGTGCGCGCAGAAAAAAAAAGTAGCATGTTTCCTTTTTTATTAGTGCATGCTTGTTAAAAACATTTAAACATTTTTTTTATACTTATTTCTATATAAATGAATGTATGTAAATGTATATGTGTGTGTTGGTTGGCATGTATACAAAAATAGAGAGAAAAAATTGAAATGCAACATGCAGGTCTGAAAACCAACATCAAAAAGAAATAATAGAACTGAAAACAAAAAAACATAAAACCTACAAAAAAAAAATAACGTTACATTATAATTTTATACTTTAGACAATTATAATGAAAATAAAAAGGAACAAAAATCTAACGTTATTTTTCCCTTATTAAACACAAACACACACACACATATACATTTAATATACTCTTGCTGTTACTCACACTTACAAACACAAACATTCCTACACTCACTGATTTAAACGTTTTTTCTTTTTTTATATTTCATTTTTCTTTTTCTTCTTTAACTTCCTTCCATTTTAACCAGCAAGAGATACGTTTCCTTATTTCATTTACATTGTGCATCAAAAAATAATTTTTTGTCGTTGTGTGTATGTGTGTGTGTAACTGTTTTACTCATTTATTTTATTATTTTTGTTGTTTCTTTTTTTAATATTTTATTTGGAGACTTTGACAACGTGTTTTCCTTTTTTTTCGTTATATAGTTTTTAATAGTTGTTGTAAAAATTGTAGTAAAAAAAACAACAACAGCATGTGAGTGTAAATGTTTATGTTTGTAGGAGAGTTAGTGTAAAAAATAACAACAACAACAATTATATTATTATTTAAAATAAAGAAGAAAAAACTAAACAAAATGTTACGTGGTAATTTTTAGCAATGATGTTTTTTTGTTTTCCTTTTTTTGTTACCAATTTTTTGGGGGAATTTTTATAGTTAGAGAGAGAGAGAGAGAAGGAGAGGAAGAGAAAGGCAAAGAGAGTGAGTAAAAGGAAGTTTTCTTTTTTTATAAACAAGGAATGAGTTACACAAATGGCAATAAAAGCCACAAGACAGGAATTTATTATTTTGTTTTCTTGTTTTTTTACAACAATTTTATTGTGTTTTTGTAAAAGTTTTTAAAAGAATTTTAAAATTGTTTTTTTAAGAAATAAACAAGATTGTTTAACAAAAAAACTTATGATGTGATTATTGATTTAATTTTTTTGGCTAACATTTAAAAGATATTAAACAGGGGAAAAGGTGGAAAGAAGAGATAACTTTAACTATCAAATATAAGTATTTAAATGTTTTCATTTCAAATTTAAACTTTTTATACCAACATAGGTGTTTGTGGAAATATTGGCTACGCTGAGAAATTATGTTCCTACGCGCACCTTAAAGTATACCGTTCGACTCACAAACACTTTCTGAGTCGATTTAACCATGTCCGTCCATCTGGTTGGCTGGCTGGATGAAGCCTATTGATTTTGGTCGTGATCGGCCCATTATTTCACCTAGTTCTCATACAAATATTCTCCCGGATTACAAATTTTCTCCCTGGTATGAGTGCCCAAGATGTTCCAAGGTGTTCCGTGACAATAGAAGAATAGATCAACCATCTCATCGCCGAGTCTAGCACCATTTTTGGTAATCTTATCCGCAGTATGATCACCAAACATTTTCCATGCCCTCCGATATATATTAGCCTAACATTCGAATTTCTCTCACATTAAGAGACATCTGGCATTTCGAAGTTAACCTTGATGCCATAAAAACATTTGCCAACAATTTTATGGCTGCTTTATGGTCGGTAAAAAAACAGATATCTCACCTCACCCTGTTAGCCCAGTTGTCAGTTTAATAGCGGATGAATAATAATGCACCCATTTGGCAGTCTAAAGGCACTTTAATGCCATAATCCTCAGTATGAAAACCACCCACACCCTGACCATCTATTTCGATCCTTCGGTTTAGATCTTGAGATCAGATGAGTAGTTTTCAAGATGCCATATATCTCCAAAGGGATAGATAATGGAAACTAACAACCAAAGAATTGTTTCGGAATACAATAATCAACATCATCATGAATACATTCATACATACACCAATAACACTTATTTACCAATCACTGATACTTATCCTAATGTTACAAAATGAAAAAACTCGAATTTTTATAAATCCAAATGATTGCAAAACATTGGTACCTCTTGGAGTTGTGTATGAATAAATCTTTAAAGGCATTCGATTGACACATTCTAAGATTAAATAGACATTTTGATCTGTATGTATCATAGTTCTATTTTCCTTGGAAAACGACATTGTAAAGATCATCACTTTCAAAAATAATTCATTGCTTTTGGATCCAATTGAAAGGTAAATATATGATTATCCTATAATTTAAGCCGCATAGTATTTGTTTAGGCTGCAACGAAACCCAAATGGATAAGACATCAGGAATGCTGATGAAGTGTGTATGATCCTTCGATCATGATGTCGCATTACGACGCTATGTAATCACATCTTTAACAACATTAGTTTCAACTGGCGCCTCATTATTGTACGCAATGCAAGACGGGCTCCACTTTTAGGTTTCAACGAAACTAAAATGGATAAGACACCACGAATGCTGATGAAATGTTAAGCGTCCAAGAAAATATGTATTCCATTCTGCTGGTGTATAATTATAGTCCACAAACTCATCTTTGGTTCCGCCAAACAGAAACAAGAAGGAAATTTACGATTGCAAATTGTTTAGTATAAACTACAATATTTATTCTCAGCGATTTTGGTTTATGATAATATCTCGCGAAAAAAATGCAAATCATTTGATCGACTCCTTTTAAATTGTTCCTCCATATGTTGAGAACATTGTTTGCACGATATACATCCAAATCAGCGATTATAAAAAGAGAGGCACTAATATGAGTAGGTGATAATACTCTTACAAACATACACATTATACACACATACATAAACCTGCTTTGTTGAAAGCTAGGATGCTACTACTTAGATGACGTTTTCCTCTCAAAACTGTGTGTTTCGTTGATGTTTGTATTATATCTGTACTGTTCGGAGCCTGAGGCTAAGGTGGCTATCACTGATCTACAGGCAATGGCAAATAACAAATCGACACCTAATTCGAATATCCTTATCTTCAAGGTTATATTATGTATTTGGTGATATTAATGAGCTTTTATAAAGGATTGAAACGATCATAGAATTCCTGTACGCACCATTAAGAAACCATTGAATTTTAAACTGCCAGAATATAAGACCAGTCACAGGTTTAAAATAAAATATCGTAATAAGGTTTTGAATTTTGTTGCACGACTGGAGATTAATTTAGATATTGTCCCTTCTGACTACTATTTGTTTTGTTCCATTCAGAATACCCAGCTGGAACAGACTTCTATTTAGAACAAGATATTTAAAATTTGTAAATGATTTGAATATTAAATCCATAAATTGTTTACAAAATGAGAAAAAAGCATAAATTCCAATGCCATATACTTCAAATACTATATACGTTGTGTCTTGAACAATTATCTCTCTCCCTCTCTTTGGGAAAAAGGCGATTTGCCTTTTTTGGGATCTGCTGTATTCTATATGGGTTATGAGTTAAGCTTATTAAATTTATAGAAATTTGCATTGCTTAATTAAATTACACCACTTATAATTATAATGTAATTATTATCCTGTTTTACTTTATGTTTGAATTAATATCTTAGATTTGAATAAAGTGGTAATTTTACAAAATTCTTTAAAGAGCAATATTATATTCTTAAAGAAGTTTTTACTTTCTTATACTTCCAAGTTACAGGTTTCGCTGTAAAATATTTTTACTAACTCAAATATTGCAGTTTTTTTTACAAATATTTATTGTAAATCTTGTATCAGGAGAGAGGATAATAACAGAGTCATAATATTTAGAAGAAAAATATATATAACAAAAGAAAACATTGATCATTGTAATTCCTTACAAGTTGATCACAAATAATTAACAATTATGTCCTCATTTCACATTTCCAATAATGCTAAAGTTCTTAAAAAAAAAAAAAACTTTATATTTCCACTTATAGTTTGAAGGAATTTTATTTAAATTTTTTGAAATTATTGCACATTTTATTATAAAATTTAAAAAAGACTTTATACACTTCTTCATGAAATAAATTTTAATTTATTTCAATTTATTTAAATGTTTCTTTTTATTTTACCTTGTTTTTTCTTATAATTTTTCGTCTCTTTTTTTATTTTCTTACACTTAGCACATGTTTTATTATGGCCTGTTCTTTGCTAACTGTTTGCATTATTTAAGTTCCTTTTATAAATTGTGATACATTTTATGTTATTTGCTTTTTTGTTTCTTGTGCTCTCTTCATAATTCTCAGCACCCTCTCCTTCTCCTCCTCCTACTACTGTTAATTGAACAAAGATTTTAATACTTTTTTTTGCTACTTTTGTCTACTACTATTTAAATGCTGCTGTGAAAAATACTATTGTTGTCATTTTTGTGTATAAACACAAGCAAATAAAAAAGAAATTAAAAACATAAATAAAATAACGGTTAAAAGACGACACCAACATAAAAGAGATTTTTTTTATTTTTTATTAAAATTTCTCATAAAGAGCAAAACAATTAAAGTGAGTGTCGTCTTCTGTAACATAAAGACAATAACACAACTAAAATTGATTATAGAAATTGAAATAGAGTATTGGAGAGGGTGTTTAAAGAAAGGGAAATAGAGAGAAAGAGAGATTAAAAACATAGTTGCTTTATTTAGTAGTAAACATAGTGGGTGGTAAATTTTTCCTGATTATTTCGGAGTAATTTTTATGCTTTCTCTGTAAGAGTTTTGTATGTGGTTTGGAAAGAAAAAGCTTTCATTTTGTTGTTTCAATTTTTGTCTTTTTTTAATCTTCTTTTCTTTTTGTTAAGTTTTTCTGCTGAAAAATACATTACAAGTGGTGTTATGTGTGTATTTTGTTGTTTCTTTTTTCAAAGGTATTTTATCATTGTATGGCTTTTGTTGTTATTGCTGCTGCTGTATGCTCTCGACGTAAACTTTTTTTTGCTTTCTTTCTTTTACTTTTCATTGTTGGTTCGTAATTTAACCTTCTGCCCTACTCTTAAGGAATGCGTCATCGATAAGTAAATGTTTTCCCCCAAAACTTATAGAATAAAGGAATTTTTTTTTCCTTTCCTTTGCAATTAAATTAAAAAAGGAAATTTGTTTAAGCAAAATTAATAACAATTAAGAAACATTTCATCAAATAATCAATTATTTCCTTTCACTAATTTAATTAAATATTTGATATAAATAAATAAAATAATTTGTATGTAATAATTGTTGTTATTATTATTTTAATATTATTTAGTACACACGCACCCTGTCAAGGTTATTTCCTGTTATTTGCCAATGAAATTTTAATAAAATTTGTATAACAATTTTAATTAAATATAAAAATTTAATAAAATAATAACGGGTTTCTAAATATTAATTAAAGAAAATCTTTATGTCTAATTTAAGGCTATTGCTTTGTTAATTTTTTTATTTAAAAGTTTAATTTACTTTCTAAACACTTTAATTAAAGTTTTTTTATAAAATTATATAAAATTTTTATTAATTTATTTCAAAATATTCTCATGTTATTATTTTATTAATTTATTTCCAGTTTTTATTTCTTTTTTAATTTTTTTCCTTATTTTTTTATATGAATTTTTCTTTTTTTTATGCTTTTCCTCTGCTTCTTCTTTTTACCATGATATTTTTTTCACATTTTCCCGAGCTGTCAGTATTGTATACTATGTATCTATATGTATTTCAAACCAACAAAAAAAAAAGGCTTAATATTGAATCGTCGTAAAGAAAAAAAATTACAAATTCACATTTTTTCTCCTTTAGCCTTGTTCAATAAAAATTTTAAATTTTTCTTCTTTTTAAAAACACTTATGCTTTTCATTTTTATTTTATATAAATTTATTAACCTTTTTTCAATTTTATTTTATTTTTTAATAATCTTTTATTTTTCTTTTTTTATATTCTGCCATTTTTTCTATAATTTTTTTTTTTTTTTCACACTCTCACAATTTTTTCACTGTTTGATTAAAAAAGCAAATTTACCGTTTGGTATTTTATTGTATATTCTTTTTATTATTACAAATTTCAAGTCCTTACGTTAAGGCTCCACGTCTCCAACTACTTGCATAAATGTTAGGATTGTCAAGAAATCTTAATTCTAATACCGAAAGCTTTTATTTTAGATTTTGAGTTCGGAGTGTAATTTGGGTAACTTTTTTTTTTTTTTTTTTTTTGAGAAGACACGTTTTTATGTTGGGCTTTCTATGAGTGGCACTTGTGAGTTTGTGTTGGTGAGTATGTTTGGTAATAGTTTAATTGAGTGAGAATTAAATAGAGTAAATGCACAGAGAGAATGTGAGGTGTAATTTATAACAGAGTTCCAACACAAGAACAAATAAAAGTCGCAGCATATTTTATTGGTGGAAAAAACTCTTCTAGTTGTGAAAAATCGGTTTAGGGTGAAAAAACTATTTTGTCTTGAAATTCTGTCTTTGGGGAAAATACTTGTTTTGTGTAGCGAAAAATATTTTCGTAGTAAAAATACTAAACTTTTGTATTGTTAATTTAGTAAAATGAAAAATATAATTTATTGGGTGAAAAACCAAGTTTAGTGGTGAAAACAAGTTTAGTGAGTGAAAAAACAAGTTTAGTTGTGTGAAAACTTAGTTTTGTGTGTGAAAAACAAAGTTTTGTGGTGAAAAACAAGTTTGTGTGGTTGATAAGATCACAAGTTTTGTGGTGGAAGATCAAGTTTTGTGGTAAAAAAACAAGTTTTGTGGTGAAAAAACTAGTTTTGTGGTGAAAAACTAGTTTTGTGGTGAAAAACTAATTTTGTGAGTGAAAAACTAATATTTTGTGGTGAAAAACTAATTTTGTGGCTGAAAAAATTAATTTTGTGGTGAAAAACTAATTTTGTGGTGAAAAACTAATTTTGTGGTGAAAAACTAGTTTTGTCGTGAAAATCTGTTTTAGTGATAAAAATATGATTTAGTGGTGAAACATTAGTTTAGTGGTGGATAACTAATTTTTGGGTGAGAAAAGACTTTAATAATAAAGAAACTTCAAGTATAAAACCGCAGTTTTCTCCGATTTGATGGTGGAAATTAAAAAAGTGGTAAAAATGGTGGAAAAAGAATTTTACAATAAAAACTCTTTTCATGATGAAAAACTTTTAGTGGGCAAATACAAATGAAAAATCTTCCCTTCAATTTTTTTTATTTGCTTAATATTTCTTCTTTTTAATTTCTTACAGTGTACTACTCTAACACCCTCACTCAATTTAACAGTATTATTAATAACATAACACTACATTTCATTAACATTAGCTGTTAATATATTTATTAACTTAACATTTTTTTCCAACACTTACTGTTATCATTTAAAATACTCAATGTAACGGTTTTATTTAAGAATTTGTCAAAGAATGACAATAACCACTAAATGCAAAGCAAAATGTTACTTAAAATGATGTCAGTTTAAATTTGTTTACATACACTCTCTTACAAACATGTTATATGTATAGGATTAAAAGAGATAGTGTGTGTTTGTATGTTAAAGAGTCTGTGGTAAAATGATTAATGATTTTAAGCTGGCAACATTTGTTAGTGAAGGTGGTTTATGTTTTGTTGTTTTAAAAGGAAATAAAAACAGTAAACAAGGATTTTTTTTAAACGGTAGGACTTTAAAAAAAGTTTATATTTTTTTTCCTTCTTAAATAAAATTATAAAAAATTAAATGATTTTTTTACTAAATATTAAAAATGATAGAAAATTTAAAAATAATATTAAGGAATATTGAAAATATTTTTTTTTTTATTAAAATCTATTATCTTCTGCTGTTACGTCATTGTTGGTTTTAATGTTGTTTTTGTTTTATGACCTATTCCTCTCTAGAATTTATTACTATGCAAATGTGTATGTGTGTGTGTATATTTTTAAGCGAGTGCATTTTGTGGTGTTGATTGTCATTCTTATGTATTGTTTGGTATAATTTAATGACGACATATCTGTTTGCACGTCACTCAACTTTATTGTTGGTGTTTTGAGGTTTTTCTTGCATTTCATGACGTCACGGTTAACCCGATTTTGGTTTTAGGGTGACGTTAGTTTTGTGAGCAAATGCAACAATGTTAATTGTTGTTGCTTCTTTGATTTCATTCTCTCCCACTCAACTACTTAGTTTGAAAAGTGCCCTTAAGAAAAGTTGCAGAATAGAAGAAAGTACCCAAACAAAATTCTTATGAATAAAAGAAATCATAAAAACATTTTCTCTAAAGTAAGAAATTTATGGAAAATTTTCTGTAAAATCTAAATATGAAATTTTGGAAAATTTCTATGGGTTTCTATGGGATGAAAAGAAAATTAATCGAAAATTCGCTGTAAAATTAAAATTTATCGAAAATTAACTATAAAAATAATGTCAATCGAAAATTCTCTATTAATGAAAATTTATCGAAAATTCTTTACAAATAGAAAATTTATCGAAAATTCGCTGTAAAAATAATGTTGATCGAAAATTCACTGTGAAAATAAAATTTATCGAAAATTCTCTATAAAAAGAAAGTGTCCAAAAATTCGCTGTAGAAATAAAAATTATCACAAATTCTCTATAAATGAAAATTTATCGAAAATTCGCTATAAGAATAAAATTAATAAAAAAACGTTATAAAATAAAAATTGATCAAAAATTCGCTGTGAAAAGAAAATTTATTGAAAATTTGCTATAAAAAGAAAATTTATCGTAAGTTCGCTACAAAAGAAAATTTGTCGAAAATTCGCAATAAAAAATTTATCGAAAATTTTCTACGAAAAGATAATTTATCAAAAATTCGTAATAAAAAGAAAATTTATCGCAATTTTTTCTTATTTCCTTTCTATAGAAAGAAAATTTAACGAAAAATTTTTAAGAAATAAAAATTATCGAAAAATTTCTACAGNNAACAATTTTCTATAGAAGAAAATTTATCGAAAATTTTCTATGAAAGAAAATTTATTGATAATTTTTTATAGAAGAAAATTTATCGACAATTTTCTATAGAAGAAAATTTATCGACAATTTTCTATGGAAGAAAATTTATTGAAAATTTTCTATAGAAGAAAAATTTATTGACAATTTTCTATGAAAGAAAATTTATTGAAAATTTTCTATAGAAGAAAAATTTATTGACAATTTTCTATGGAAGAAAATTGTCGATTTCTATAGAAGAAAATTTATCGAAAATTTACTATGGAAGAATATTTACTGAAAATTTTTATGGAAGAAAATTTATTGAAAATTTTTATAGAAGAATATTTATCGACAATTTTCTATAGAAGAACATTTATCGACAATTTTCTACGGAAGAAAATTTATCGACAATTTTCTACGGAAGAAAATTTATTGACAATTTTCTATGGAAGAAAATTTATTGACAATTTTCTATGAAAGAAAATTTATTGACAATTTTCTATGGAAGAAAATTTATTGACAATTTTTTATAGGAAGAAAATTTATCGACAATTTTCTATAGGAAGAATATTTATTGACAATTTTCTATAGAAGAAAATTTTTCGAAAATTTTCTATGAAAGAAAATTTATTGATAACTTTTTTGTGGCATCAGGTTGATATACAGAAATAAAATTTATCGAAAATTTTCTACAGAAATAAAATTTATCGAAAATTTTCTACAGAAATAAAATTTATCGAAAAATTTCTACAGAAATAAAATTTATCGAAAATTTTGTGCACTGGTTGATAACAGCACAGTTTTAAGGCTCTTGTTATATTGTTAGTAAAAATTCATGGTTGGTATATTAGCTACATGAGAGAACGCACTAAGTAGATCAATAAGTGTTGCATATTTTTAGGTGTTGAATATTTTAGTGATTGGTTTCATAAAAAGAGATAGTTTTAGAATTTAAATACTTTATAAGATCCCAACTGCAACAAAAGTAATGGAAAACATTTGTTTTAAGAAAATGTTTAATACTTAGGAGTCCCTATAAGTTTTATTTTTTTATGTTTTATTTCATCTTTTGTTGATAATAAGAACACTATACATATTTTAAAACTCAAATATTTTTGTTGTAAATTTTGTAAAATATTTTTAACATATGAAATAATCTTCAAGCTTTTTCAAGTACAAACAAAAAAATCTTAACTTTTCTACATGTCGGACGGATGGACAGACATTTTAGACTAAGCAATTTAGAATAAAATCTCTAAGTACTTGAACTTTTTAGTTAAATTAATATTTTTATTTTATTACTAACTATTTTCTATGTGAGTGATAAGAAACGTTTCTTTTTGTAAAATATTTTAAGTTGTATGAGTTATACGAGAACTTGAAAAATTTGTCTTCAATACACCTATGGACAGACGGAATGACGGATAATTGTACATCTCTAAATGAAGGCATTTAACTATAAAACGTTTGAATTTGCATACCTTATAGGATGACAATTATAACAAAAATTATAACTCCTAAATGTTGTAAACAAAATTTTAAATATTTCGCTTAAAGCTTTAAATATCATACGGGCATTAGGAAAAATTTATTTTAATTTAGAACAAACAGATGGAAGGACGGACGGACGGACATCATATAAAGTTGTAGAATATGGATATTTTGTAGAGCCATAGTTGCAACCAACAATTTAAAAAAAATATATTAAATATTTCTCATTTCAAATTTATGGTTAAAATTTAAACAATAAGATTTTGTATAAACTAGTTTTTTTAACTACCCTGCTTAATAAAATAAATTTAAAATAAAACTACTTTGTTGGTCTATCTTGTAAAAGATTTCAAGCATATGAAATTATTTTCAAGCACTCTCAAGAGTTATTTTAAGCATAGTAGCGCTGTTTTAAACAAGACGCTCATAAATTTAGTCTAAGTTCTTAGGAAAAAAAAAAACTTTTTTAGTTAAATTGTTGTTTTTAATTTAAAACTCACTTAAACCCGGGATGCTTCGTTTCCTTTCTCGAATTGAAATAACATTTAGAGACATATACATATATTTTATTTATAAGAATAAAAAAACTTTCAAATGTTAAATAAAACAATTTTTTTATTATAAATTTAAATTGTGTCCAATAAATTATATTTATTTCTGGTTGAATTTTCTTTTCTTTGTTGGTTTACTTTATATATAATACATTAATTTGTTGCTTTGTTTAATATTTTTTGTTTTATTATATAAATTAATAAATTTATTAAGATAAATTATAAAAATTATTTATAAATTATTCAAAAATCATTTTATAATTTATTACATTTTTATATTGTTTAATTTTTTTATATTTTATTATTATAAATTATGTTTTATTACTTTTTATTAAATATATAATTTAATATTTTAATTTATATATAATATATAATACATTTTTGTTTATTTGTTTATTTTTTTTTGGGAGGCGTCAGGGGAGTTTGAGATTTATATTTCATTTATTTTAAATGTAAAGATTTATTTTTTAAAGCATATTTTTTTTTAATAAATATCATTTCTTTTAAAAATATTTCGTACAAAAGTGGGGTATGGGTTTTTTTAAATAAAAAATTTCCAAAAAGTTTTCTTTTTATTATTATTTTAATAAATAATTTATACAAAACTTGTGGTAAATTTTTTATTACAAAATTTGTTTTTATTTTTTTTTTTATAAATCCATAAAAAATATTATAAATAGAAAATATCAAAGTTGTATTTTATTATTGTTTTTAGTTAAAGTCGTTAATTCTTTATTTAAATAAGTTTAGAGTTTAATTTTTTTTATTTTCTGTTTTTTAACATAATTAATAATTATTTTAATTAATCATTTAAAATAAAATAAATTAGAAATTATTAAAAATTAAATCGTTTAGTTTTCTTTTTTAACAAAATTAAAAATTTATTATTATTATTTAAAGTTATATTTGTCATGGTTTTTTTTTTTTTTATTAAAACAAAAATAAAATTAGCTTCGAGTTTTTGTGTTAAATTAATTAAATTAAAAATATATACAAATTAAATTAATGATGAAAGAGCCCAAAGGAAAATTTTTCTTTTCTTAATTTTATTTATTATTAATTTCCTTTTGACTTTTTTCTATAACTAAAGATTCGTTTAATTCATTTTTTTTATTCCCTCTAATTTACATTTCTTTCAAAAGTTACCCACAAGAGTGTTCCATTCTCTTTTCCTTACAAAAGCACCCTCTCGTTTCTCTATTACTTTCCAAACGCGCTGCGTTTTTTGTTAAATTTCTTACAAAAATTTAAATAAAATTTCTGACCCTTTTACAGGGTCTTTGTTAACCATTAGCTATTGCTGCTACGACTACTACGACTTCCACTGCCTCCACCATTCAAACCATTCATACGTTCCGTATTGGGTTTCAATATGAAACGCAATTCGAAATTTTTATTTACCACCACAGCATAAAATACATTGGCATTACGTGGTAAATCTACATCTTTATCGGGCAGCCTTTGAGCCAAAATATAATTATCGGGATCATCTTCAATGCCCAGTTTCATTAAGGCATTACGTATCACTTGTGGTGTGCGTTCATTATTTTTAACCATCATACTCTTGTAGACCACAATACCATCCTGGGGCATTGTTTCAGTTTCCAAGGTGATTTTGACGATATAAAAATCAGCATTGGCCCCTGGGGAATTAACTACTTGAGCGTTAATTAGGGGGGAACCAATATGGGTGGGTGTATGGGAACCACTATTTGTAGAGCCATGAGAACTGCGTAGTAAACCATTTGAACTATGGGAATGTATCATTTTGGATTTGTTGATGCCTCCTCCGGAATTACTAGAATCTAAGGATAAATTTGATACACTACTAGTAGCTGACATATGATTGTGTTGGGCTTCTCTATCTAAAGAATTGTGCCTAGAACTATTGTGAGAACTAATTTCACAATAAAATTGTGATCCTGCTCCACTGCTAGAATTTGAGGCTATAGAATCGGTTTTTCTATGTCCTAAAATAGAAGAATTAGCTGAAGACATATTTGATGAGGTGGTACTCTTTCTGGGAGCTGTGGGTGGTGGCGGTTCTAATTGATACGATAAAGTATGGGCATCTTCTTCGCTTAAAACCGGCATGGAATAAAACCATCTATTAAATAGGGGATCTTCATCTAAATTATAAGTATTAGCTGCTCCTTGTAATAGTTTAATTTTAGCTAAAACTTCAAATTCTTTACGTTTCTTTTCGAAATTAATTAGTTTATCTTCGCCCACTGTATCAGGATTAGCTTGATGTATCATAGTTAAATCAGTAAGAAAAGTACCTAAATAGGGTATAGTACCATGGGAAGTTTGGGTACTCTGGACAAAAAAAAACAACAACAACATCAATTTTAAATTAAGAAAAATTGTATACATTTTGAAGCCTCAAAGAAATCTCACCTGTTTTTGTATGATCTTTTGCATATGGCGATCATTTTCTCCCACCGTTTCTGCAAATTTCGCTGTTCCTTCTCTTATTAAAAGTTCTCTTTGTACTGAAGCATTATTGTCCTCGGAACAAATGCGTGCCAGTTCATGAAAGATTTCCAACTATTTTATAAAATTAAAATTAAAAAATTATTATTTTTTTTTTATTTTTGGTTAACACTCACCTTTTCTTTCGGCAAAACCGACCATATTTTACTTAATCTATAAATAGCTGAAGAATTAAGGCCCGTTATGATGGCTTTAAGCGAGGAGAAATTTTTTAATAGTCTCAATTCTTGAGCTATATCAATCCATACAGAAATATATACAGCACGATCCTGGAAAAAGGAATAAGAAAAATAGAAATTATTTTAATACAAGAAAACACTAAAGTCTAATAGAAAAATTAATTTTCAGAAAAAATTAAAAAAAAACTATAAAATTATTTAAAATTAACTCACTTGAGGTTCCAAAGCTCTCTCGATCAAAATACTTGTTATCACTCTATACAACACCTCATTAAATTGTGTCACTGTAGCCACAACCGTTTCACAACAACCCTGTGACCTTCTCGACCAAGTGGCACCTAAACATTGATGTGATATCACTTTCTTAAACAATTCACAATCCATACGCGTCAATTGCTCAGCAAAATGACGCACATCAATGCGAGGAAAACGATAAGTTTCCAAAAAACATGCTCTCCCATGAAATTCAGGAGCCAAATATAAATCAGCAAATTGATCACCCAACCAGGCAGGTAATTGTTTTTTATTATACACCTGTTGGCGTAAAATCATTTCCAATTGATTGAGTGCCCGCGAATGCAAATCTGAATTTGGTAAATATTTACTGGTGAAATTAATTAAAGCTTCTAGATTTTCTTCATTCCAATCTTCCGGAAAACCATTTAACCACATTTTCCATACAGACAATAAAGTTTTCTTATGTTGTTCATGTATGGAATTGGAACGATCATAATCGATATTGTCTTTATTTTTCAAATCTTCAATACGTTGTTTTTCACACAAGGTATTATAACGTTTGACAAAAAGACTAAGAACTTCTTTGGCGGTGGAAAAGGTGCGATAGGTATTTAGAAAAACATTAATGAACGTTGATTCTAATTCACCATCATCGGTGGCCAAGGCCTCGACTAGACGTTCTAAGGTAGCGGCCTTGACAAAACGTACACGCACCATTTCCCATTCCAAATAGGAAATATCATCTTCAGAGTCGGCCTGTAAGAGACAGAGAGAGAGAGAGAGAGAGAGGGAGAATATATGAATATGTTTTTGATATAATAATAAATAATTACTCACATTTGTAGCTGAGGGTGTGGGCCGGTGATAACACACCTTTTTCAAATAAACCGTATAAATAATATCGGTATCCTTTTCCTCACCCCATATACGCCACGTGGGCTATTTATTATTAAGAAATAAGACAAAACAAATAAAATAAAATTAATTAATTTTATTAAGTATTAAGTTCTTTTTTTATTCTTCATTTATTTTTTTTATGCTACTTAAAATTCATGTTAAATTGGCTTTTTATTTAAATTAATAATATTTTTTTATATCAAATGAATTTTTTTCTTTTTAATTACTTTTTGTTGAAAATTCTTAGAAATTTAGATTTTAATCTTATTTATTTTTACACATTTTTATTTGGAAATTTATTTCATTTTAATTTTACAACTCAATGAACGAACCACTTATTTGTTGTTTATTTGGTGTTTAGACCAAAAGGTCATTAAATTGAACTCCTATGGCTGCTGGCTACTAATTGTGGCCGACCAAAAATACTATAAATATATTTATACACAAATTTATTTGTTTCTTTGTTTGAATAACTAGTTGCTGTTGCTATTGCTGTTTGCTAAGTAGCCAATTGTGGCCACCAACAATAATATTTCTTTGACTGTGTTTTTTTTTTTTGGTGTAATAATATTCTTTTTAAAAACAAATGTTTAGAAATAGAAATTATTATGAAAAAAATTGCAATTTTAGGAAATATAATTCAAACAAAATGTTCTTTTAATATTTAGAAAAATCTCATTAAATGAACATTAAATTATGCGAATAGGATTAATATTAAATCCAGCAAAAACCAATGGAAAATAAATAAAAAATAAAATAGAAAATATTTAAATGTTGCTAAAATTCCATATTAACTAAAATTTATTGATTTTCAAAATGTTTGAAAATTTGAACTTAATTTCGAGAATTCGAAATTTATACCAAAATTTTTCGTTTTGTATATTAAAAACAAATATTAACTCAAATTTTAAATTTTTCAAATATTTTCCATTTTACCATTTTCGAAATTTGTATTTAAGAATTTTGAAAAAATTTCAAATTTTGAACCAAGTTCGAAAATTCGATCTTAGGTTCGAAAATTCGATCTTAAGTTCGAAAATTTTATATTCATAGCAAAACATATATTTAAGGCTATTAATGCAAAAACAAAAAAAAAAAAAAACAATTAAGTTTTATAA
>MINK01176136.1:0-10731 GCA_001735545.1 Phormia regina | reverse complement strand
AAAATATTATACCATTTTCTTATTTTTTTGAAAATGCGGGATGATCATATATTTTCCTAAAGGCAACTCTGCCGCAAAAGAAATAAAAATACTCACTTTGCTGCAAACTTGAGTACTTTTTCTTCTATCAAATTGAGTACTTTGTTGAAAAGAAGAAGAACAAATTGAGTAGGTTGTTATTTTACTTTGTTATCTTCTCGTCCACCTTTACTGAGAAATTATATTTTTTTTGGTAAAGAGGAGAAAATTTTTCTCTCTCCCACCGAATTGTGCAGAAAGTTTGTTGGGCACGTACCGTCTTTTGTTCGCACATGAACAAAACGTCGGCAGAGAAACACAAACAATTTTTTCCATTTTGTTTTGAGTGGGCAAAACATTAGTCGAACAAATCACAATTTTTTGTTTGCCGACAGTGTCACTTCGATACTTTTACATTCAACGCCTCTTCTTCCGCATACAAAATGACGTTTGATGGCAGACGTATTTGCTCAAACAAATGTGCGAACAAGAACAAAACATGAACATGTTGGGTCCACACAATTCAAATGCATTTGCGCACAAAATTTTGTTCATTGCTCGAACATGAAAAAAGCGTATGTGGACGGCGCGTAACAAAATTAAAATAACTTCGTCTTGCTCCGCCTACGTTTTTAGTTTGCTTGTAGTGTATAGCCAATTTTAAACCGCCGCCGAATAGTTTTACCAAAACGCCGTAAGACTTAAAATTGATAAGCGCAGGTCTTTGGATACCATCTTAACAAACCAACTTTTAGTAACTACGTAATTATTGTGTTTTTAAACAATCGAGGGTTTTGATTTTTAGCAATTCCAAATAAATGTGTAGTTCAAATAAATGATACATTCAAATCAGTTACCGTGAAGAGCATAAAATTTATATTTCCTAAGAACTGTATATAATCTTTGAAAGTGAAATTAAATATATGTATATTCGTACCTATATACTTATCTGTGGCTATAAATAAGAAATATAAATAAGATTTTGGATGAACCTGAATATGTATGTACGTATATGTATAATGGGTTCTTATATACCTATCCGGATAAATATTATGGAAGAACTTAAAAAGAATTATTTATATACCTTTGCATATGAGGTCCTTGTTATGCGCTTTTTGTAGTGCTATAAAGATTTTTACAATGTTATTTCGTGATTTAATAAATATTGTTTTAAAGTAAAAACCAGCTCCGATTTTTTTTTTGGATTCTTATCAGCATTGACAGCAATTTTAACGCTGAAAATAATGATGGAGAAATTTTTAATCTTATTTCCCAAAGTAATTTTTGAACATACCAGTATTAAAATGCCGCCTGTAAAAGAATATGTGGAACAAATCTAAACTATCAGTACATTTGAAATTATTAAATTTTCCCCCATAATAAAGGTTGTTCTGTGTAAAAAATCGTTCTCTGTGTATTTCTAATACCGGCTTTGCTAAATAAGCTTTTTTCGAATATCAAAAAAATTTTTATATCTGCAATTTTTATATAAAGCGTTAATTTTAATCCAAAATAGTTAATAAGGTATTGTTATATATCATTGGAAAGTATTTACCTATAAGTGGTTTTAAAAATCAGCTGTGTTGATAATCTTGATTTAAGACGAAAAAGTTTAAGTAATGAAACTTAAATATTTTCACTTTCAATAGGATAATTGACATAAATAGACCTCCATTTATAGTACTTTTAAAGGTGAAAATAACGATGTAAAAAGAAATTCCTTGACTGGAAAGGAAGTTTACGTTAGCGAATCCGCTTTTGAAAATACCACAGAGGTAAAACACCATTTACACAAAAAGTCATGTTTATGTTTTATTTTATTTTTTAAATACTTTTAATTTTTTTTAACAGCTTTTAATTGATGCCTAAATCTTTGCAATCGGATAAATAGTATAAGAAATATTTTGTATAATGGTGGTAAATAAGAATATGTGTGACGATTAATATTAAAATTTAAAACCGTAGATGCAAACTACATGAGTTAACAGAGCTTGCCAAGTAAAATTGTTATGTTCATTAAGCATGGATCATCATTAAAAATGTCCTTAAAAAATGAAATGTACGATCATTCAAAATTGGGGATTCTTTGTGGGATGAATCCAAATTCCAGGGAAACGAGGCAACGTGGGCGGAAAAAACAACTTTTTTGAGATAATAGACTGAGTATTCCTCTATAATAATCCACTTTTAGACTCTTTAGAAATCACTATGTTGGATAAATCCAAATTCTAGGGAAACAAGGAAACGTTTGTGGAAAACAACTGTAAGGAGATGATACACAGAGTATTCCTCTATTATAATCCACTTTCAGAATATCTAATTGAGGGATTTGGAAAGAATTATGAAGATTTTTCATAAATTTAAAATTTAGGAACCTGTGTGGGATGTATCTAGTTTCCAGGGAAACTTTTTTGGTGATCACAGACAGAGTATTCCTCAATTATAATTGACTTTCGGCATCTCTAACAGAGCGATTTGGAATGAATTATGAAGATTTTTAAAAAATTAAAAATTTTAGATTCTGTATGGGATGAAGCCGAGACAATATGGGCGGAAAAACTTTATTATAATCCACTTTCAGAATCTTTAACAAAGCGATTTGTAAATAATCATGAATTAATAATTTATAGTTTTGGTAACTGCCTGCTTCCAAGTTCTCCAAAATTTTAAATCTATTAACTTTTTATTTATATTTTATTATATTCGACTGAATAAGATAAAAAACGACTTTTAATTCTTCAAAATTATTTTCTACTGTATTTTCATAATGTTTACCACTGAAACATTATGAAAATTCAAAACAGTTTTCTTTCGAATCGAATTACCCAATAATACTCCAGAGATTGAATGACACTTGTTTATATAGTAATATTAAAAACAACAAATTCAATTACTTTTTTAAATTTTTATTATTTTCAAACCAGCCTATCATAAATAACCTTGACGTATTGATAGCTTATGCTTAATTTTTTTGTTAATTCAATTCATTGAAGAATATAAAAAAATAATGTATGAGTTTTAAAATTAATTTTTTATGGTACGAAAAAATCAAAATTTATATTTTAAAATAAAGCTAACTTTAACAAAGTTTTTTTTGTGGTTAGTCTGAATATCATATACAATAAAGGAAAAGCCGGTAGAAACTGACAGCTGAAAGTATGTTGCACCTAGTTAATCCACTTTGAAGACTTTATATAGAAAATACCTGATATGTACAACAAAATATCGCCTATACTAGTGCGAAAATCGCCGTTTTGGAAACACTTGCTTTACTAAAGAAAAATCAGCTGTTAAATAAACAGAATTAACTGGCGCGTTCTGTTTTATTTTCGTTGAAACAATCATAACTGAACCTCTACAGATCTTTTTAAAATTTAAAATACATTTTGAAGATGATAACTTAGACTCTACCATGAGTACCCGGTAGCCCGGTTCAAGACTATATACATTTATACCAAATATATTATTTATATGTATTAATAACATAAAATTATATATTTAATAAGGTGACCCAAGCTCAAAACAAAATTAAAATTATTTTGAAAAATTTTCATAATTCTGTCTATCGTCTCCAAAAGGTTCTTTCCGCCCACGTTCTTTCGTTTCCCCAGAATCTGGATTCATCCCACACAAAATTTTTGAAAAATCTTCATAATTCTTTCCAAATCGCTGTGTTACAGATTCCGAAAGTTGGTTATAAAGAAGAATACTCTGCCTCCAAAAGCTTTTTTCCGCCCACTTCGTCTCGTTTCCCTGGAATTTGGATTCATCCCACATAGAATCCTAAATTTGAAATTTTGGAAAAATCTTCATAATTCTTTTTAAATGAATGTTATAATAGATGAATGGTCAATTTATCATCTCTAAAAAGTTTTTCCCGCCCACGATGCCTTGTTTCCCTTACTTTCCCCAATTTTAAATGACCGAAAATTTCACGTTTTTAGGACTTTTTGATGCTGATGCTTGAATTTACGATGCGTGAGGTATTTCTATTTGTCCTGATTGTTCGGACCTTTTTGGTCGGGAAATATGTTACTAATTCCATTTTTAATGACTAAATCAGTTTTTTCTATGTTTAACAGAACTATGTAAATAACAGAGCTCTGTTGACTTACGTGGTTTGCGTCAAGGGTTAAAATAAATTTTGAAATCTATTTTCACACACATTAAATGAGGGCCATTTGTGTAATATTAACCTAATCAAGTTCATGCAGTAATGTGGATTCCAAATTACTTAAGCCTTCCGCGCTGACAGAATGTGCTCCACTATCACTAGCTTCGGTACATCACCACGCGTCCTGCAAAAGTCTTATGTGCCAATGTCCTATTTACCCATCATGTTTCCTATTGTGAAATTACAAGTGATCAGCCCACTATGGTTCTCAGACTACAACGTCCCTTACCCAGAAGGTGTTTCGAATTTGCTAGTTTAAGACTAATGTTTTAGATAGACTGCAGTCTATTCTATCCTTCGACTCATGTTATCCAGAGTCCAATTTGTTAAAATGTGTTTTTTTTAAATTTAATGTTAACTAACATTACTCTGACTCAAAGTCTGTTATGTTAACAGAAATTAATTTATTTCAATTTTAATACCATTTTTGAAAATGTTAATGACCCATAATTAACAGAAAAGCACTTTTGTTAACATTATTAAAAATGTCTGAATAAAACAAAACAAATTACGATTTTTATGTTTCTACTTTATATTTCAGAAAAATATTGTTTAATTCGCACCCTATGGAGAATGTTGTTCAGGATATGAACTATCTGCCATAATATGCAATATTCCTGAATTGAATTTGTGAATTTTTAAAAATGTTCAAATTTCCAACTTTGAGAATACAGAGTCTATTAGAAGTCTGTCAAGGATTTTGTCCACTTTGGCCAAACAGGGCTTTGGCACGCATTCCCACCATTTGGAGAATGTTGTCCAGAATGAATACCATCCGTGACAATATGCAGTATTCTTGAATTGTATTTGTGAATTAAAAAAATAAAAAAATTTCAACCTTGAGGATTTTGGCCTATTGTGGCAAACGCCATTCTTCTGTGTCCATACTGTCAATAAAATCTTCCATATAATGATAGGAGTGTATTGCTTGACAGAAAGAAATAATAAATTAGTCTGCATTTTATTTCGTACAAAACGAGCAATGCTGGGAGCACAACTTATACCAAACCTCAGAGATTTCATCACATATACGCATGAATGCAGATTAGTTTTGCAATTTTCGAACCCATAAATCATTGACACAGTGAAACATTTTAGTAATGTTACAACAAATTGCTTTCTGACATGCCGGAAAATTCATTAAAATATTAAGAAGTCCAGAAAGTAAATCATTTTCGCTTGCATAGTCAACAAATGTAACATACAACATAACATGTAAATTTTAAAATTTGATAGAAGAAAGATCTGTGATAGAGGAAAAGGGAATTAAGTTTTTGTACAAAAGAAATAATAAATACAACTTCTTTTGCAGTTGAATGCTAATTCAGCACTAATTTTATTAATAATTTTAAAAATCTTAAGGCTGCTTTACACTATTATACTTTGTATTAATTACAGAGTTTCATTTTCTATAATTATTAAAATATTAAAAAAAAATTATAAAGAAGAAATTATTTATATATATATTATTAACATAAAATCAGCGTTTGAATTTGCTTAAGTAGACTAAACGAAAATAAACGAGCAAAAACAAATGTTAATAAGAGAAAATAAAATCATTTGCTTCAGTCCAATATTATCTTTTTTCTGCTTAAGCGGTCAGCTAAGCAAAAGGATTTTCAAAATACGACTATTGCTTAAAGCTTTAAGTTTTTCATTCTATCTTTTTTGCTTAAGCTTTTTTCGTTTGAAGGTCTCTTCCTGAAAACCAACAGTTAAAGGAAAATTCAAAAACTTGCATTTGCTTAAAAGCAGTTTTTGTTTTTCTTTTTAAACTTAATTTTCAGTAATTTGTTACAAATTAAATATAATTTTTTTTTTAATTTTGGGTTTGAAATAAACATATTTAATTAAAATCGTTCAATTGTTACCTAAAATAGAATTTTTTTAATTTAGATTTTAAGCGAAATAAAAAAGTATAATTCAATCAATTTCTATTTCGAAAATAAAATATTCTAAAGTATCTTATTATATATATTATATACATATTTTACCCTTATAATTTTAATATTTAGAAAAGCTAACATGCAATTTTGTTACATAAAAAAAGTTATATTACTAAAATTATTATATTCTGTTGGCTAAAAGCCAAATTTAAATATTATTAAAATGATTATATTCGAAATAATTGTGTATATTTCATTTATTATTATGAAATAGAAAGCAATTTCTCTACTAATTTAGCAGTTTTTTTTATCCCTGGAAAAAGGTCATGTTCAATTCATAATATTTACGTACAAAATTTGTATATAGACATATGTACTTTTTTTCTGTGTATGTTATCTCAACTTTACATGTTAATTTCAACGTTACTAAACTAATTAATGAAAATTTTATAGAAAAATTGAAAATTTTATAGAAAAATCGTATTTTTATGGACAAATATATATAATCAAAAAATAGGGCCTACTTAAAATTCCTAATTAATGATTACAAGAGTTGCAAGAGAACATTCCATAATTAATTTTAATGTATTTTTTTCATATTTAGTCCAAATGTTATTACCCAGCAAAAAAAGAACTGAAAAAGTTATGATTTTAACATTGTGTTGTCATTGGAAGGAAGTTTACTTAGTTGGTGAAAAAGAGCTGGCAAGAAGTTCTTTTTTTTAGCCCATGTTTTGTCATTGGTAAGATGTTATTCTTTATTACTTCTTTTTCATTCATTTTTGAAGTTACTTCCCTTAAACAATGTTTTATACAATTTTTTAATAAAAACTCTTACTTATTTCTATTAATTATAATAAAAATAAAAAAAAAGTTGTAAATTATATATTTGTTAGAAATTATTTACAAATTTTTTTCCGCCTAAAAATAATAGTCATTTCATTTTTCCTTTCTTTGGAAGTAATTTATTAAGAACTTTCCAAAAACGTTTTAAATATGCACTTTGTTCCACTTTTGAAGTTTTGAAAATGTTCTCTTTTTGAAGAACTTCCACGTTTTTTGCTGGGTATTAGGAACAGTTACTTATGTTGTTCTTATGAATATAGTTTACAAGGTTAATTAAGCATAATTAGATGAGACTTGTTATATATCTCATATGTAGTTATATAATTGTACAAGTGAAAAAGGGAGTTGTGGAAGATTTGTAGAAACAAACGACCTCCAAAAACATACAGAAAAAAAAACATACAGAACATATTAAAAAGGTCCTTTTATAGATATATGGTACAGATCGGCTGATAACCAAACCGAATGGGAGTATGGCGGAGACGAATCGTCATAAACAAAAACAGATTTGGAATAGAGTTGTTGTGAACAGATTATTTCATTTATCCATTGGGTATTCTCTGTGTTACGTTAAAAAACGCCAGACTCGTACCCGAAACAGCATATTACACAGAGAATCCGTAATGGAAGTTTCAACTTAATGATTGGAGTGTATGACTCTTGCAAAAATGATCCAAAGTTTTGGAGATTTCTCCTGCCTTTTTCACTAATTATTTATCATAACCATATTCATTTATTTATTATTGTTTCTGGTTTTTTGTAATCGTTTTCGTATCTGTACATTAACAGAAAGAACGAAAAGTTATAGAAGGCTAAAAGTTTTTTTAAGTAGGTAGGTGCTTCAAGTTTTTCTGCAATCAAAATTTCATTTTTCAATCATTTTTTGTTCTACGTTCTATACTATCTATCTTAAAGACTTCGACAGATATGTTTAACGTAGTATTTTTCATTTTTTTCAATAATTTTTTTCTGTACATAATATGCATTTAAGCCATTCGACGTAAAAATTTACATAATGTAATTGTTCTTCCTGAAATTTTACGATTGTTTGTTGAAGCGGTTCAAAAGCTATGAAGTAAGATTCAATAAAATCCCAAAACGTTGGACTCTCCCCAAAATTTTCATCCGCAGATTTATTTTTAATAGGTTCGATATTGAATAATATTTCTTTAGTGTTTCTTAACGACTTTATCATATTGTAAGTAGATCTCCATCTTGTTGGACAATAAAGCTGCGGTACACTTAAGCCCTTGAACTCAAATATTTCGTTATATCCATTTATTTCTTGATCTTTTACTACATTTTATGAGAACAACTGTGCAGTATGTGCCGCACAACGACATATTTTTATATCACCCAACTGCATCTGTGTAGTTTCTTCAAATATTTCTATATTTTTTAAATATGCTGCGTAAATCCGAATTGTCAAAATGCTTTTTTCTGAACAACTTTTGTTAACAAATTAAAATAAACACTTAAAATTTATAATTTACTTCAACTAAGATTCCATATTTTAATTTTTTTTATCTAAAAGAATTTTTTTTAATATTTTGTTTACTGAATCATTATTGAAATAAACTTAACTGAACTGAAAATTATGGAATTTAACTAGAATCAACTTTTAGGTTAAATTATATAATTTCTTAAGGTATTTTCTATGTTATACTATAATTTAATAAGAAAGGATTTTTTGTTTAATTCACATTATAGAGTCATGAAATGGAATGTTAAGAAATGCCGTCCGGATTAACGAATTATTAATTTTATTAATTTAAATATTTTAATGAAATTTAACACAAGTAAGTTTTATGTAAGCATAAATCTATGTGCCAAATTTCAGAAAGATCGGTCCACAATTTACCAAAGCTCCCATATGAACCACTCTTTCGAAAATAACTTTAACGTGCATAAATCCCAATTTTGGGAATCACCAAAAAGTGCACAAATACATGTGAATCTTAGTATCGACCTAATATTCTGTTATAGTATGTTTTTATTTTCCACTTAATACAAGTATAGGTCCATAATTGGCTCCTTCCAGAATTTTGGTACACATAGGCAATGGTGTAGGGTATCATATGGTCGGTCTTGACCGACTATACCTTCTTCTCTCGTTTGATTTTAAAAAATGTCTAAAAATGTATAAAACTTATATTTTTTAACAACAAAGACAATAGTTCCTTGTCTCCAATTATTAATTTTATTTATAGAGAATCATACACTTAAGTATTTTTGTGTATTTTCCGCAAAAAATGAAATAGAAATTATAGTTCAAATAATAATAAAAATAAAATAGTAACAAAAAATCACTTTAAAAAAATTGATTATTTAAAATAAAAATTTGTATGGAATTTTTTAGTATGACTTTTCATTAGGTCGTTGTTTTGCTGGCAGGCGTTCTATATTTTGCTTATAAATATCCCTAGAGTTATGAGAACCGGTTCAAAACTAGTCACGTGACAGATTCTCAGAGCTAGGGACAGGTTCCAGTTCCGGAACTTTATGCTAAATAGTGAATGTGTTTGTGTCAACTGGTTTTCAATTGGGACTTTGGTGACGAGTTAGGTGTACAGAGTACACCAGTTCATTATTACAATTGGCACAAATTTTCCGCAGGGATATTACAATTTTTTATATATAAAAAATAACGATAACTAGAAAAAATAAACCTTAGAATCAAAAAGGAAATATTAGCTTTTTTTGGCCTTATTTTTTAGGGCATATTTTAGTTAAAATTTGATCAGTAAACGACTCTAATGTTTTGTTATGAAGTTTTAAATTGTATACATTGTAATTTGAATATGTACTTATAAATATTTTAATTTTCAAAAAGTTTCAAAATTGAACAAAATTTTGTTTTATTAATTAATGACAACGATGTAAACTCGATGTTATTTTACTTTAATTATTTGTAATATGTAATAAGAATTTTAGTTTTTTATTCTGCCAGAATTTTGTTTGCTAGGTTAACTATTTATAATTGTATTGGTTTTTACAAAGTTTATTCTGCTAAACACATTCCTTAAAGATCACATTGGTTACCATAGTTAAAAATATAAAATTTTAGTTGCAGTTTTAATTATTTATAATGTTTTTATAGTACAAAACTATAAATTTAAAAAGTATACAAAAAGTGCAGGTGATAGATTCACTTTTTTGGTGCTAAACGAGTTTAAAATGTGCTAGATCTAGCACTAGATCTAGCACAATCTCGGAACTTCTTATATATCGTGCACTAATTCCAAACACATTTCGCAATAATCGAGTAGCACTATCCATTTTTAAGGATAGCAATTGCTGATTTATGTCCCGTTTAATTTGATTTCTGATATTGTTGGAAACTAAATGAAGAACATTCTTACAGTTGTTACTGTTGATACAGAATTGTTTTCCTAAATTTTCGCTCAATCCACGGCAAATAGGACTTACAATATTTTTAAAATTTTCTGAATTTATAATATTGAATAATTGCTTTTTACTAATTTCAACTTTAATAAAAGTTTTCTTATTTTTTCCGAAATATTTTTTAGTTGATGTCTATTAATGAATTCATCACTGTTAATGAAATCATTCCCTTTTATTTTATGCAATTAATGGCATTGATTTTTAAATTATAAAAGCGATCACTTTTTAACGTATGAAGACAAATTTTACACTTCGCCAGATGACCAGAAAAATCAAAATACTTTTCTACAATTTTTCGATTTACACCGCGCGGAGCTACACTGGTGCATATTCCTATAAACGGATTTAATTTTTTTCTGTATTTTTGTTATATCTGTGTTGTTCTCATCCAAAAGCAAAATT
>MINK01176135.1:0-12224 GCA_001735545.1 Phormia regina | reverse complement strand
AGCTCTTCTAGTTTAGCCAGAAAATGCAATTTTAGTTTTTGATATAAAATATCCATTTTGGAAGAGTAATATAAGTGAAAATACAATATTTTCTAATACATTTGTATGTGAAGTTTTATGTGAAAATTTAGCGAAATTGATTTTTAGTGAAAAAAGGCTGAGTGAAACTGAGTGTGTCAGCCAATTTATATTTTAGCCGATAGTTTTCACCACAAACTACATGTTATGTGCGCATGTTATGTGGCACTATCAAATATTTTCTTACAGAGAATGATCGATATATACACGTTCGGATCATCTGTCAAATCTGTTGAATAATGGGAGTCGGAAATGTTTTTAAGAAAAGTCAGCGTAGAAAGGAAAGAGCAAATCTATATGTATGTAGTACAACACTTAACATGTTCTTTTATGAAAGTTTTGTTTATATCAACGAACTAATACATTAAGTAATTGAAATGGTTTCAATATACCGTTCATAAGTGCGTTAGTTTGTTTTATTTTTTCTAAAATCTTTGAAACAATGAATTCGTACTTTTGATCAAAGAATCAAATGGAAATAAATAATTAAAAAAAAGTGAAAAAGAAAAATTTAGATTTTTTTATTTTATCAAACCGCAGGCAATCGAACTAAATAGCATATTTAGGAAAGAAATATGTAACTTCCAATCGGCTGGTAGGTACTAATAACATAAAAATTGTTTAGCCAATTTGTTTTCTTACTCGATTTCCAATTTTTTATCGCCTTAAAACTCTGATAAGTCATGAGAAAAATAAGCTTGCGAGTTTTATTATATTATATTTTTTGTAGTAAGAATAAAATTATTTTTAAATCCATAACTTTCCAAAAATAAACGATTTTTAATTAGAAAATTCTCAAAAAATTCAAATCAAACAGACGCACAGACAATTATAGAATAAGAGTGAGTAAAACAATCTCATTCCGCTGATATTTTCTCTAAGGTAAATATAAAACCTTTCCTTTTAATTCAAGACAAATTTAACTTAATGTATTTATTAAGAAAATATCTAACATTTGATTTAATTATTTTTGCGAAGAATAAAGAAAATAAATTTTATAATTCAATATTTTTTTCAGTGTAAGTAAACTATCTAAAATGAATATTATATATCAAAATAATAGCGCTTCTTTATTTCGTTTATTATCCATCATAACTTTAGTGTAACTTAGTCGTATAAGTTTTCTTTTACCTTTTTTTTATTTTAGAAATATGAATGAACTTAAACTTTTTGCTGACAATTATTATTTGTTTTTCTTCTCTTATTCTAGTTCTCGTTTATGATGCTGATGCTGTTTGCTATTTTGCTGCAACTATTTGGTCATGTGTTGCATGTATTCACAGTAGATATTTTGTAAGACATGTCAGTCAACTGAAAGTGGTTTTCTAGGAAATTTACTCGTATTTTAAGACAGAAAGAAATAAGAAGAAGAAGAACAACCTGGTTAAAAGATGCTGCATAATATTTAATGTTGAATGCTGTTGATGGTCTTCGGTTGAAATGCATGAGACATTTATTTGACAAGAGTGACCTTATTTGAATTTCATAATGATAGTTTTTATCTTAGAGTATGAATTTACCGAGAATGAAATTATATTAAATTAAATTTTAATTTGTTTTTACATTGCATAGTGGGGCAGAATCAAAATGTTTTTGAAATAAATCTGTTACTTTGGTCGGCTGTTTGGATTTTCATGAAATTTGTTATAGGAGTGTACAACGTTAAGTTTGGAAGGGGCTAAGGGGGCTCAAAGTTAGGTACCTCTGACATAAACATTTTTAATTGATTGTCAAATTTTCTCGTCCGTTTTCAAATTTTTTTTGTATATTGTTGTAGGCTCTGATAAGACCTATGAAAAATATGCGTACATATCCCATTTATTAATTGCGTTTGAATTTTTAAGAAACAAATTTAAAGTCGATATCTGAGTCTGAGTCAATAAATAAACGATTTTGAATTTGAAAATTTCAAAAAAGACGACTTTTTGTGTTTTTTTTATCCAAAAAAGTTTTGCACTTTTCTGAAAGCTAATTTCACAGAGATGACTTTAAGATAAAAAACGAACCCAATAACTCAATAGGTCATGGTACACACCCACTCAAATTCGACCAATTTTGTATGAAAGTTTTGATTTCAGACCATATTTTTTCAAATTCCAAAGCACAAATCGACAAGTAGAATGTATTTTAAGAATCTTCAATATGTTGTTAAAGGACTTTATTTAAAATCTACGGGACTTTGAAAAAATATGAATTTTTTAGCCAAATATGTAAATAACCATATTTTTGGTGTTTTTTTTTTTCGGAATTGTAGGTTTCTTTTTACAAAAATCACAAAGTCGTTCCTACTATCTTATTTTATACAATAAAGTCTACATCAGCTGAAAATTTCCTTAAGAAAGTTAAAAATATTTTATTATAGGTAAAATATTTAAAGTTAAAAAAAACACTCAACTCGATTATTTTCATCTAAATTACATTGCTTAGCTGACATAATTCTTCCTTATATAGAAAAGTTTGAAGTTAATATGTTTTGTTTGAGCCCCCTTATCTCAGCCCCAGAGGGGTTTGCGGCACCCCCTTTCAAACTTAACATTGTACACTCTTCTGATATGCCTATACCGAATTTCATGAAAATCTAACAAGCCGATCAGTAGTTACAGATTTATTTCTAAAAAAATTCTGATTCTGCCCCACTAATAATAAAAGTAAAATAAAAGTAAAATATTTACATTGAATTTTGTAAATGATTGATTAAAAATTTCATATCATTTAAAAAAGACCTACTAAGGTAATTATTAATTTATATTATATTCTCATAATTGTCTTATTAAGACTGGCCTTTATAAAAAAATGGCAATGAATTTCCTTTTCCTGCTTTATTGTTATTTGCTAGTGACAATAGTTGTAGGCGTTATAATATTTGACTTCGTCTCCTCCTGTATTACCAATAGATTTTATAAAACCTATAAGTTATTTATTTTATTTCTCAAATTCAAATTTGAGTTTACTTGTCTTCCGTCTCTTAAGTCTTGGCAGACAATCAGTCAGCTATTTTACGATATATTAAAAATTCAATATTGAATTTAATATTTATGTTGGTACCACCAACATAAATATGTATTCCTTATCTATAGTAACATAAAAATTGTATGAATTAATTTTTCCAAAGCTTATTTTCTATCAATGAATAAATGAATTATTCATTAGAAAATTAAAAACGAAACATTCATTCATTCATTTATTTGTTTGATTTGATTTGATTTGTAGGCATAAATTAACGATATCACTGTGATATTTGTAGTTGGCAATAATTTTATTTAAATGTTTGTAGGAATTAAAAAATAGTAATAATAATGGACACAAAATATTGTTTAGGCTGAGTTTTTCTAAACAGAGTTTTAGAGGAATTAAAATTAAAAAAAGCCTTTAGACATAAACGTATATGGTTTTCATCTAAAGCAGATTTATAAATTCAGTCAATAATAATTTAATAAAAAAATAAATTTATTAAAATCTTCTTACCTTTGGTACCAATATTAAGGAAAATATTAAACAAACTTACCTGCAAAAAGAAAAATTAATAATTACTAAATTAATATGTTTTTAAGATTTTAATTATTAATTTATAAAAATATCTATCTATATAATTAATAGACAAATTATTATGCTAAGTTTTTAATAAAAAAACAAGCGTGAATGTTATATTCGGCTCGGCCATCACCATCAACCTTTTCTAATTTTACGTTATATGAGAGGTGGACGATAAAGTGATCGGACCACGGCCATTTTTTATTTTCAAGTTTACATTGGTCCTTTAACTATTTTAACACAATTTCGTTGATGTTTCACCATAAATGGGAGGTGAGCGGTAAAGTGATTAAATCGACCCCCGAACTATGTTTACTAAATTTCGTTGTCGTACATGCATATTGTTTAAGAGATATCACCAGAAAAGTATGAAATTATAAACCAATTTTGCCTATTTTCAATACAAAACAAACCTTATATAAAATAAATATTTGTGCGAAATCTCGTCTTTTTACCTTACCCCGTTCGAAGCTTTAAAAAAAAACAGACAGACGGACGGACATAGCTAGATCGACTCAAAATCTAACTAGGACTCAGAAAATATATACTTTGTGGGGTCTTAGAGAATTTCATCGACATGTTAAACACGGAATGACAAAATCAAAATACCCTCATCTCTTTGATGGTGGGTATAAAAGCACATCTTTAAAAAAGTATTTTCACATAAAATAAAGACTGCAAATTTTATACAAATCGTTAAATAAAAATCCGCAAAATTATAAATATTTTAAAAACAAAATAAGACAAAAAACGAAATAAAAAATGGTAATAAAGAACATGTAAGTTTTCAAATTGAAAAAACGCTAAAAAGAGAAAAAAATCATCAGAGGGAAAAAAGCCAAAAAAGAACGAGAAATAAAATGTCGATAAAAATTAAAAAATCTCCAAAATAAAAAATCTTTAAAAAGAAAAAATTAAAAATTGACTTCAATTACCAAATTGCTTATATTAATTGATTTTTAATTGATTTTGCTCTAATCATTGAAATGATAATTTTTGAAAATTGTTATAAATTTATTTTATTTCTTTATTTTTATAAAAAAGACATTTATTTTTCTTTAGTTAATTTATTCAAAAAATAATTTTAAACCAATTAGAAAGTTAATAAATAATATAATTAAATTCCGATATAAAGTTAGTTTAGAATTTTATTAAAAATTATGTTGAAATATATATATATTTTTTTTTTGTAATAATAAAAAAACATTTAAAAATAAACTTTTACCGAACTTTTATAAAATATTTTTTATATTAATCGGCACTGAATCTGTCTTCTTGGACCAGTCCTATAACCTATTCAGTGATCTGTCCAAAGGGGCTAATTTACCAAATTCAAAATCTTTAATTATTGAACGCGATAAAGATATCGATCTTAAAGTTTCTTCATGCAATAAATAGTTTCAATTAGTTAAAGTTGAAGAAAAACCTAATAAAATCCGTCAGAAATACTCGGATATATATGAAAAACCAATAGTTTGAATAATTAAGGTATTTAAAATTTGAAATATAATATCTATGTGTGGGTAAGGAGACAATTATGTGTTAAAACTGTATTCCGGAAGAACATTTGTTAGGGAGGGCATGTGTACCATATTTCATCAAATTATCTCTAAAATTGCAAACTGTAATTTGCGCACAAGCTTTACATAGACAGCCAGCCAACGAGACGGACGGATATGGTTAAATCGAATCAGAAAGTGATTCTGAGTCAAACGGTATAGTTTAAGGTGGGGGTCGGAAGATTTTTTCTCTGTGCTACAATATTTACACAAACACATAATACCCCAAACACCAGCCAATAAGAAGACATAGATTTATTTTAAAAATATTCCATTCTGCCCCATTGGGTATCATAAGAAAAATTTAATTTTTGTCAAAAAAAATATATATTTTTTTCCCATTTTAAAATTCAAAATCATTTAGTTTTAGACTCGATAAAGATATCGACTTAAAATGTCCTTTTTCGATAGACAAAATTGACAGAAATATTATTGTTTTCGAGATATGTTTCAATATATATAATAAGACCTCGTTAATTTTGTGGCAGATTTTTTATTTTCATTTTTATCAATAAATTTATCATTACAAATAGTTATTGTATTAGTTTTGTATGATTTAATTCTTTTACTGACTGTTGCAAACAAATTATTCAAAATAAAATTTGACATTGATAGGAATGACGAGTTATGTTGTTGGTGTTGACTGAAACTCATAAAATAGTATTGAGTAAATGAATGATTGACTGACTGACTGACTGACGATACAAGACGGACACTGTAGCAAAGTGAGTTCATTCAGCTTTTTGTTGTTTTTTGTTTTTTTTATGAGGAATATTTACGTTGAATTGTTATGTCTTTTACGAGGGTTAGCACTAACATTTTTAAAAGATTTAAATTAAATTTTGTTAAATAAACTTCATAATTTTATTGTCCAAACAATTAACTTGAAAGAGTTTAGAAAATGTGCACTTAAATTATTGCAAATAATGCAAATATAGTTGAAATTAAATGCACAGTGACGTATTTTTATGACAAGTTAGTGTTTCTCTATTTCATTTTTTATATAGAAACTTCGGTTGCAATTCTTTGCCGTTTCTCTCTCATTATGAAAATGAGGTTTTTTTTCGATTTTCAAGATAACCCTCGTATTTTAACAAATAAACTTATGAATATAAACAATGTTGCATATCAATGTATCATATCGCATTGCAACGTATTTAAACATTACAAAATATATTAAATGGCATCTGAAATTTCCCCTTAAACTCCCCTTTATCTACACTTTATCCTCCTAAAGTGTACGATAAGCATGTTTCATTAAATGAAATAAATTCTTAAAAATAAAATAAAAAACATAAATAAATTTTTATTGAAACTAATGAAAAAGAAATATTATTGTGAATAAAAACATCAAATCAAATAAAATGAATTCATTATGATATTATTTTTTTTTTTTCTTCTTCTTTTTTATAAATAAATTTTATTATTGTCATTTTGATAAATAATTTTTTGAACAGAATGTGCGTAGAATCAATTCTAAACGGGTTTTTTGGCAAAATTTATTTTATTTTTATTATAAAATATTTATGTATGATGTTGCCTTTTATTTTATTTTAAATGTGGGTCTACGAAAGGAAGAGGAAATGGTTTTTAGAATTGAAATATAAAAAAAAATAAGATTAAAATAAAATATGACAAAGTGTCTACATAAATAAGCGAAAATAACGTTAAATAAAATTGAAATTGACATGTTGATGAAAAACAGAAAAATAAAATTTGAAATGAATTGATGACGATGATGAATGGAGGTTTAATGAACTTGATTTTTATTTCTACTTATAATGTATTAAAGAGAATGGAATAATTTTTAAATTTTAAAATGCAAAAACTTTTAACTTAATTTAGAAAATTTTAAGTCTAACAGGTATGTAATGGAAAACGATTTCGAAAATGAATGATATTTTAGTTTTTGCTATTGATAAAAATTATATTTTAATAACTTTCTTTTATATTTTATTAAATAATTTGTTCATATTTGCATAAAAATAATTGTTATTTTTCACATGAAATTCATCACCGATTTGTTTTGAATCGATCACATATCTGTAAATATTTGAAAATTCTAAAAATATTACAAATGAACAAAAATCGATCTTAACTTTAAAATTTCAATTTGATAATAAATTTTGGTCTTAGTAAATTAATGTTAAAACTTTAAAAATAATAATAAAATTAAAATTTATAAAGCACTAAATGCTAATGACAAAATTATATAAACCATGATATAAAGAAATAGAGGTAGTGCCGTTCTCTCTTTTCGTTCGCCATAATATATTTCTACGTTTGAGCGATTTATTACTTCATTGTGCTACATATCTTCTTTAAAAAATCCGAGATTTTTTTATTGTTTTTATTTTTATTTATTTATAAAGAATTACAATTCTTTACATTGCCATATGAATTGAAATAAAAGGGAATAAAATTATAAATTATTTACAGATATTAATATCATGTCTAGTTTATCAATCTATATTAAATATTGGATCAATGATCAATCAAATATTCATAAAGTCTAAAATAAAAAAATATACCAAAGAATTTAAATAAATGGGTCTGCTGCTTGCTTGAAATAATTTTCTTTAATTATTCAAGAGGGTCAAAATCAAATTAAGAAGTACTTAAAAAAAAATCTTTTAAACATATATTGGCTGTGCATTTTTAAAAACATATATTGGTTGTATTTTAAATAGATTAGCGAAAAATAAAATAAATATTAAGCAAACATATTTTTTAAAAAATAAATTACCACAATTTTAATAACAATTTCCTAAAAATAGTAATTATCCCTTGTTATGATGTGGCAACATCTTTTAATTTGTTTATAAAAAAATATATTTTTTTGAAGTATATTTTTTTATAAACAAATTAAAAGATGTTGCCACATCATAAACTTTTTAAACTTCAAACTAAATTTCTCTGAGAGAGAACGGTGTTACCTTGTATCTTTGTATCATGATATAAACTATAAAAATCTCTATATAAAAATCTCTATAAACTTCTAATTTAATTTAAAAATAAATTATACAAATAAGGTGTTTAAAATAAACTATAATTTATTATTTTTATCTTCATGCTTTTATGTTTTTGATTTTTCTAACTTTTCAAAACTATTTAAAAAATTTTTCCTATTTGTATGCAAAACGTTTTTATTGAAATTTTTAAACACCTTTAGAAAAATATTTAAAACTAAATAAAATATTTTAGTAAATTTTTCGAACATATTTAATTTTTTTTTTAAATTATGTTCGAACATAAGTTAAATTTCGAAATTTCAAATACAATTTTGATTAAAATAATATTAAAAAAATTATATTCGAACTTTTTTACAATTCAAATCAAATTTCAGAAGAAAAATATTAAAAATGTTCAAAAGAGAGTAAATTTTTCAAATGTATTTTTCTCATTTATTTATTTATTTATCTATTTATTTATCTATCTATCTATCTATCTATCTATCTATCTATCTATCTATCTATCTATCTATCTATCTATCTATTTATCTATACTTAGGTTATTATAAAGTAGTTTTCAAGAATTTATTAAGCTTTACTAATATTATTCATGGGGATTTCTGGGTTCTCGATTATTTTCCTATATGTATTTATCTATATATCTATTTATCTATCTATCTATCTATCTATCTATCTATCTATCTATCTATCTATTTATCTATCTGCACCTAAAGTTAAACTTTAAGCCCCAATACGCGTAAAAGAAAAGAGTTTAACAGTAAAAAGTGTTATATGTATTTCGTTGTCGAAATCCCTCATGTTTTCCAATAAACGAGCAGTTAACGATCTGCTCTTTTGGTCAATACTTGTTAACTCCTTTCACCCACCCACACAGTAAAACTTAAATCTTGTCTTTAAGGCGGCAGTAAAAACAAGATACATAACATTAAAAAATCTTCAACTCAATCTTAAATTCTTATGTTTCATTGAAGACTTTTACTTTAATGCTGCAGCTTACAAGAGTTTTTTTTGGTTCATGTTTTTCGAAAATGTTAATCAGCTGAAAGGTTTCAACACCTGCTGCTTGTATCCCCCAAACTACTTATTGTGCTTATTCTTTGGTTTGTTGTATTTTTTTTTTTTTTTTTTTTTTTTTTTTTGACATTATGGTGGGAATGTCTTTCTTGTTTCTGTTGAACTTTGAAAGAATTAACAAAAGAAAATTTGCCGCCTTTACTGACCATATTATCCATAACCAAAGACATTGTGTTTGTTTAAGTGTGTGTGTGTGTGAATATATGTATATATTTTTTTAATATATTTGGTGGAGAGAGATTGTTATTGAAATTGAATGCATTCAAATTCATTGATTATTATCTATTCGTATGTTAGTGTGTGTATATGTGAATGTGTGTAAAATGAGCATCTTTAACATGTTCTTTAGTAATGACAGAATTTTGTAGTTGTTTTTTGGTAACCAAAATACATTTTTAGAAATTGAAGAGATTTGAAAGATGCCTGCCTAACTAATGTTTACATTTTTGGCGGCATTTTAATTTCATTCATTAGTCTAAATCTTTTTTTTTCATTTTTTATTATATTTTTGTTTAGTTAAAAGAATTCATTATTATTTAATTTTCTCTTTCTTTGATTTTGTTTAATCATTCAGGGTTTTGTTAGCTTTTTAAATGACACTTTCTAATTTTAGATTCTATTTAATGATTCATAAAATGTTTTGTTAAATTTTTAATAATCAATTTATTTTTTTGTGATTTTTTAAATAAAATTATAAATCAGGCATGGGAAATTTGGTAATATTTTAAATTAATTTTAAATGAATTATTTACTTAATATTGGATTTTTTAATTATTTTTAATTTTATTTGTAAAATATTTTTATTATTTTTATTGAAAACCTTAAAAATGATGATAAAAATTATGTTTAGTTGAAACAACTTCAACACAGTTATAAAAAATAATAAAAATGTAACACGAAACAAAAATGGATTTATCGCCTTAGATAGATTATATGGTCCCTAAGATTTAATATATACTCTGCACAAAGTCCATTGAAATTCAGAGAGCAAATTTCACTGCTCTCTGAAAGGCCTACTCAACAAAGATAAATTTATTTATTTCTGTTTTCTTCCCAAAATCAACAAAATTAACCATATTAAAAAACAAAATTAATTTATTTAATTTAAAACAATAGTTATATGTATCCACTATGACCGAATATGCTACGCCGCCTAACCCAGTGAAATGTCAATGTATAAAATTTAAAACACACTGAACAAAAAATGATTTTGGATACAGAAAAGTTGTAATTAAGTCTGCTCTTGAGTTCTAGGAAAAAATCATATCCTTTTTCTTAGAAATCAAAAAAAAAAAAATTAAGAATTAGATTAAACGTAATTGCTTAAATTTTTTTTAACCGTGTGGTCCTATTCCAAGACGCAAAACACTGTGGAAGATGTTTTCTAAGACTTCAAAATCAGTGCAGTCCAATTATACTAGGGAAATCAATTAATCGCATTAAAACTGCTAAATTTTAAGAAAAAATAACAAAACTCGAACAAAATTAAACAAAATATTAATATGTTGCTATTGTTGTGCACACTCTCATATGAAGATTGTAATGTTTTATTCCAGTTTTTGTAAAAAGTCAAATTAAAATTCTTTTAAAGTTTTCCTTTTTTTGTTAATCCTTTAATATGTATATTATTTAATAAAATAATTTTTGTTGTAATTGAAATATTTTAAAAAATAGAATTGTTTTTAGGTTTACCCTAATTATGTTGCTTTTGTTCTGCTCAACACTGTATGTATAAAACATCCTTATTAAATAAAACAAACAAACAAACAACTAAGCATAAAATTTAAGCGAATATACCAATAATAACATTGCAAAAACAAAAAATGTAAACAAAAACACAGAAAATTATAAACGCACATAAATGTAGGCAATCAATGAAATCAACACACAGAAAAAAACAAAAAAAAAACAAAGCAAACACAATAAAATAAATGCACAACAAATTGCATAGAAAGGCAATGATATAACAACAAAAACAAAACAAACGAAAACAAATTTCTTATTTACAAACACAACACTCGGCCAAAGACGACAGAATGAAAACAATAGATAAACATACCAACACACTCCATATACAACAAGGAGTATAAAAAACTGCTCTCAAAAAAAGCAATAACATCAATACAAAACTTTAAAACAAAAACAATGCTACAGAGATATTGGCAAATTACAAAAATTACTGTGTTATTAAAAACAACAACAATAATTAGTTATATGAATACTAGTGCATATTATGAAAATATGAATGTTGTTTAGAAAATCTTATTACATTTCAAAGGAAGACACAATTAATATTATAATTAATTTGTTAGTCTCTTAAAAAAATACCCAAATTACCTACCATTATGATGACATTGCAAAAATATCATAATTTATTGATTTACAAAACCTTCTAACACAATATTTTACTTTAAATTATAAAAATACACTTTTAACACAATTATTTCTTTAAATAAAACACAAATATTAATTATTTATTAAAATTTCCACTCGTGTCTTTAATTTTTAGAAAATTTGCAATCACTTAGAACGTTTATTAAAGAAGAACTAGAAGTAAATGAAAGTTAATCAAAAGGAAATGCAAAAAAACAAAGTTGCATTTTCTTAAGGAAATATTATAAGCCTTAAAATAGGCTATAGAAATTTATATAATAAAACTGTGTAATTTGGCGCAAATGAGGCATATGTTTGCACAAAATCATCAGTGGCAAAGCAATGAAAAAAGTGTAGCCTAACTTAAGGAATAATTTAAAGATGGTGATATCCTTTCATCTATGCATGTAAGTATATAGTTAATTTAGTTATAATATTTATATCCTACACCACTGTAGGTGGTTTGCGTATTATACGTTTGGACTTAAAGCATACCAATCGACTTATAATTAATCTGACGATGTCTGACTATATATATTTAATAAATGTATTGGTCATAGGTCTTAAATTAGATCACTTCCCAGCAAAAAAAAAAAAACTGAAAAAGCTATGATTTTAACATTGTGTTGTCATTGGA
>MINK01176128.1:0-11293 GCA_001735545.1 Phormia regina | reverse complement strand
TATCGATCAGTTTTCTATAGAAAAATCAAGTTATCGATCATTTTTCTATAGAGAGGCCATGTTTTCGAAAACTCTTCTATAGAGAGGTCAAGTTTTCGATAACTAGAGATAGAGAGGTCAATTTTTCGATAACTTTTCTATATAGAGGCAAATTTTTCGATAACTTTTCTATAGAGTGGTCAAGTTTTCGATAACTGTTCTATAGAGAGATAAATTTTTCGATAACTTTTCCATAGAGAGGTCAATTTTTCGATAACTTTTCTATAGAGAGATAAATTTTTCGATAACTTTCGATAACAAAAGTCAAGTTTTCGATAACTTTCCTATAGAGAGGACAATTTTTTTTCTATAGAGTGGTCAAGTTTTCGATAACTCTTCTACATAGAGGTCAAGTTTTCGATCATTTTTCTATATAGAGGTCAATTTTTCGATAATTTTTCTATATAGAGGTCAATTTTTCGATAACTCTTCTATTGAAAGGTCAGTTTTTCGATAACTTTTCTATAGAAAGGTCAGTTTTTCGATAACTTTTCTATAGAAAGGTCAGTTTTTCGATAATAGAGAGAGGTAAATTTTTCGATAACTTTTCTATATAGAGGTCAAGTTTTCGATAACTTTTCTATAGAGAGGTCAAGTTTTCGATAACTTTTCTATAGAGAGGTCAATTTTTCGATAACTTTTATATATAGAGGTCAAGTTTTCGATAACAAAAGTCAAGTTTTCGATATTTTTTCTACAAAGAGGTCAAGTTTTCGATAATTTTTCTATATAAAGGTCAAGCTTTCGATAACAAAAGTCAATTTTTCGATAACTTTTCTATAGAGAGGTCAATTTTTCGATAACTTTTCTATATAAAGGTCAATTTTTCAATAACTTTTCTATAGAGAGGTCAATTTTTCGATAACTCTTCTATAGAGATGTCAAGTTTTCGATAACAGAGGTCAAGTTTTCGATAACAAAAGTCAAGTTTTCGATAACTTTTCTATAGAGAGGTCAATTTTTCGATAACTCTTCTATAGAGAGGTCAATTTTTCGATAACTTTTCTATATAGAGGTCAATTTTTCGATAAGTTTTCGATAACTTTTCTATATAGAGGTCAAGTTTTCGATAACAAAGGTCAAGTTTTCGATAACTTTTCTATAGAGAGGTCAAGTTTTCGATAACTCTTCTATAGAGAGGTCAAGTTTTCGATAACAAAAGTCAATTTTTCGATAACTTTTCCATATAGAGGTCAATTTTTCGATAACTTTTCTATAGAGGGGTAAACTTTCTATGGAAACTATCTTATCGACTAACTTTTCTATGGAAAACATATATACTAAGAAAATAACAAAAAATTATAAAAAAATAACATAAGAAGATAAACATAATTTTCTAGAGAAAAACTTATAAACGATCAAACTTTTAAGAGAAAAACTTGTATAAAATCGGATAACTTTTCACCGAAATCATTGCAATCGATAACCTTTTCTATTAAAAACTTATATCGATAATAGAAACTTACTATGATAATTTTCATTTAGAAAACTTATCATGTCGATAACTCTTCTATAGAAAATTTATCATGTTGATAACTTTTCTACAAAAAACTTATCACGTCGACAATTTTTCTATAGAATACTTTTTCATTTCGATAATTCTTCTATAAAAAAATATCCATAATTTTCTATAAGAAAATAACCATAATTTTTCTTCAGAAAAGTAACGCTATTGCCATCTCTTCTATAGAAAATTCATGTCCATTACCTATTTCTAAATTACTCTTATAAATTTAATTAATTTACAATATCATTAGAGATTCATACATAAAAGTATCCTACAAAAATAGGTTTCATTTAACCAACAACAGCATTATGACAACAACAATAAACCCTTATTATATACAAATTTTTTCAACTTTATTTTCCCATTTTTCTTACCACAACATTTTACCAAAAGGGTCCAAGACAAAACCCATTTATATTCTTGCATATTTACTTGTTTCTTCTGAAAACTCTTACCCCTCTTGTTATAAATAAAAAAAAATCTATAAATTCATTTTCATTTCAAGATAAATATTGGGATGTAGTATGTAAGTTGCAAGCTCTATAATACGAAGTATTGTATAAATATGTGTAATTGTTGGAGAATTAAATGGTTAAATGGTTTTAAGGCTGCTTACCATTTCAAACCAATCATCATAAAGAGTCAGGGATGGGGAGAGACAACAGACATAATACAAAACATATATGCTTATTTTGTTGTTATTGCTACTACTGCTGTTGTTATGCTGTTGCTGTTGTTGTTGTCGTTTTTGTACAATTCAGGCTGTCAGGCATTTAAGGATAATGCCACATATAAAGTTTAATGAGCTGCAATTAATCGTACATGACGACACTATAAAAATGTTTCGTTTACCACTCTTATATTCATGTTTTTTTTTTTATTATTCTGTTGGACTTTGTATGACTGTGACTTAATATGAAACCAGNNNTAGGAAATAGAATTAAATAGAAATTTTATGGAATTTAAAAAGGTCTTGAATTAAGAAAACTAATCCTAAATATTAGCCTAATATTGCGGGGCAAATACATAGAAAACAATAAGAAATGTCTCTTTTTTTGAAAAGTTAGTATTGTGTGATAAAAAAATTTCCTAGAGGGTAATAATAAAATTAATATTTATATGTATGTGGATTAAAGTTTATGTATTGGTAAGTATGATTAAATATGCATATAAATGTTTCTTTTTTTTTCTTTACAAGAGTAATAAAAAGGAGTTGACGAGAAAAAATGTTCTGCTGAAATATTATTCAGCTCTTCTTAGTTCGATTCCAGTTCAGTTTTAATTCTAGTTTAGTTGTAGTTCAGTTCTAGTTCAGCTCCAGTTCAGTTGTAGTACAGTTCAAGCTCAGTTCCGGATCAGTTCTAGTACATTTCAAGTTCAGTTCCGGATCAGTTCTAGTTCAGCTCTAGATCAATTATAAATCAATTCTAACTCAGTGCTAGTTGAAATATATTTCTAGTTCAGCTCTACTTCCGTTCTAGTTTGGTTCTAGCTCATTTATAGTTCAGTTGCTGTTTCGTTCTAGTTCAGTTTTTATTCAGTTCTAGTTTAGTTTTATTTCTGTTCTAGTTCATTTCTAGTTCATTTTTAGTTCTGTCTTAGTTCATTTCTATGTCAGTTCTAGTTCAGTCGTATCTCTGCTCTAGTTCAGTTCTTCTTTTGTTTTTGTTCAGTTCTGATTAGGTTCTAGTTCAGCTTTAGTTAATTTTATGTCGGTTCTGGTTCAGTTTCAGATCAATTCTAGTTCAGTTCTAATTCAGTTCTAATTCAATTCTAGATCAGTTTTAAATCAGTTCCAGTTTAGTTTTAAATCAGTTCTAGTTCAGTTTCAAATCAGTTCTAGTTCAATTCTAGTTCTGTTCTAGTTCCCTTTTAAATGAAGTTCTAGTTCAGTTCCACATCAGTTGTAGTACAGCTTTAGTCCAGGTTAGCTCTAGTTCAGTTCTAGTTCGAGTTCATTCTATGTTAATTATAGTTCAATTCTAGTTCAGTTCAAGTTCAGTTTTAATTCAATTCTAGTTCAGTTCCACATCAGTTGTAGTACAGTTCTAGTCCAGTTTAGGTTAGCTCTAGTTCAGTTCTAGTTCGGTTCCCGATCAGTTCTAGTTATTTTCTAATTCAGTTATAGTTCAGTTTTAGTAAAGTTCTAACTCAGTTCTATATCAATTATAGTTCAATTCTAATTCTGTTCTAGTTGAGTTCTATCTCATTTATAATTCAGTTCTAATTCAGTTCTAGTTCAGTTCTAGTTCAGTTCTAGTTGAGTTCTAGTTCAGTTCTAGTTCATCTAGTTCAGTTCTTAGTTCAGTTCTAAGTTTCAGTTTCTAGTTCAGTTCTAGTATCAGTTCAGTTCCAGTTGCTAGGGTTCAGTTCAGTTTCAGTTCAGTTCAGTTCTTATTCGTTCGAGTTCAGTTTCTAGTTTCAGTTCTAGTCAGTTCTAGTTCAGCTCTAGTTCAGTTCTAGTTCAGTTCTAGTTCAGTTCTAATTCAGTTCTAGTTCAGTTCTAGTTCAGTTCTAGTTCTAGTTCAGTTCTAGTTCAGTTCTAGTTCAGTTCTATTTCAGTTCTAGTTCATTTCTAATTAGGTTTTAGTTCAGTTTTGGTTCATTTATCCAGTTCTAGTTAATTTTATGTCAGTTCTAGTTTAGTTCTACTTGTGTTTTATTGTATTTCAGTTCCTGTTCAGTTCCAATTTAATTCTACTTGAGTTGTATTTCATTTCTAGTCGAGCTCTAGTTCACTTCTAGTTCCTTTCTTATTTAGTTTCATTTAATTTGACTTCATAGTTCAGCTCAGTTCTAGTTCAGCTTCAGTTAACATTTAAATCAGTTCTAGTTTAGTTCTGGTTCAATTTTGGTTCAGTTCTGGTGCAGTTCTAATGAAGTTCTACTTAAGTTTATTTTTGCTGTAACTCAGCTTTAGTTCATATTTATTTAAGTTTAATTTCAGTATATTTTTAGTTCTAAATAATTTGGTTTTAAATTCACATTATTTTTTTATGACAAAATTTTTAAAATTTTTGCCATTTTATAAATTTTTTTAGTATCATGCATTTTTTAAGTTTTTGTATCATTAGCCTTCATCGGTTTATGTTTGCTAAAAAAAAAGACAACAACAATTTCGATAGGATTATTCATAACAAAAATCATAATCATCATCATCATAATTTTTTATCATATACAAATTCCATAGCACCCACAAAAAATGTATAAATCGCCGAAAAAAAAAATCAAAACAAACCTGCTTCGCTTCTACACTGGAAATATTTGGTAGTATGGATTTTTTTCATAAATCCGATTAAGTTTAATTATTTCTGGCTACCGGCTGTCAAATTGTATGGATTTAACAACGTGAAAGAAAAACAAGCAAACATATTTCAAAAAACATACAAAAAAGTACTGCAGGTATATTAAAGCCAAATCTATAGAAATGTGAAAGTGTTTTATACGCTGCTAACACAAACAACTAACACTTAATAAAACACTGATGTAAAAACTTCGCATGCAATCCCTTTTTTAACAGCTGTGACATTATTCCCTAAAGTATAAAGTACAAATTTGATTTTTTGTTTTGTGTTCATTTTATTCAACCGTTATGATTACATAGACGTTAGCAGCATTTCGTTAAAATAAAAACGAACTGATAGGAAACAGTTTAAAAAATAGAGTTTGAAAAAATGTTGGTCCATCAGTTTGTTTTTTTTTTCATTTGAAAAAATAAAAATTTCAACCATTTGACTTTTTCACCCCAAGACCTTATAAAAAAAAATATACAAAAGCACCAAATGAAGGCAGACTGCAAAAAAATGGAAAAATCATTTTGAGAAAAAAACTTACATATTAATATAGGCTCTGGCCACAATTTTTCACATTACTATAGGCGACAATTACTCTGGCAGGCTGGGTGTTTGATAGGTTGGCAGACTTGTAGAACTGATAGACTGAGTATGATGCAACATCTGCTCGGTCAGACATGGTAGAATATGCATAACGCTTTAGTAATTTGCCACTTTATATTTCAACAAATAGTAGTATATTTTTTTAAGGGAACTACTTTAGGTCTTAAAAGAACTCAACTGGAACTTCACTAGAATTGAATTACAACTGAACTGGAACTAAAACTTAACAAGAACTGAACTAAGTTGAACTAGAACTGAACTACAACTGAACTACAACTGAACTAGAACTCAACTAGAACTGAAAAGGAACTGAACTAGAATTGAAATGAACTTCAAATGAACTTCAAATGAATTACAAATGAAATACAACTGAACTAGAACTAAATTACAACTGAACTAGAAGTAAAACTGCACCAGAATTTAACCCAAACTTAAAATTTAACTGAGCTAGATGTAAACTGAAGCCAACCTAGAACTGAAATCAAATTAACAGGAACTAAATAAGAAAGAAACTAGAACTGAAATAGAGCTCAACTAGAACTGAACTAGAACTCAAGAAGAATTGAACAAGAACTGAACTGGAACGGAATTAGAACATAACTGGAGCTGAACTATAACTGACATAAAATTAACTAGTACTGAAAAATAAATTAATTAAAACTGAACTGGAACTGAACTAGAACTGAACTGGAACTGAATTAGAACTGAACTAATCTATAACTAAACAATAACTGATGTGGAACTGAACTAGAACTAAACTAGAACTGAATTAAAGCTGAACTAGAACTGAATTAAAACTGAATTAGAGCTGAACTTGAACTGAACTAGAATTGAACTAGAACGGAACTAAACTAGAATTGAATTAGAACTAAATTACAACTGAACAAAAGCTAAAACTACACCAGAACTTAACCCAAAATTAAAATTAAACTGAACTAGATGTTAACTGAAGCTAAACTAGAACTGAAATAAAATTAACTAGAAACTAAATAAGAAAGAAAGTAGAACTAAAATAGAGCTCAAATAGAATTGAACTAGAACTTAAGAAGAATTGAACAAGAGCTGAACTGGAACGGAATTAGAACACAACTAGAGCTGAACTAGAACAAACATAAAATTAACTAGAACTGAATAAGAAATGAACTAAAACTGAGCTATATATATAGTACTGAAATAATATTGAAATTGAACTTAAATAGAAATTAACTACATCAAGCGCGGATCCACGGGGAGAGAAAAAGGGATATTTCCCTCCCCAAAATCAAAAATTGTAATGCAAAATTTTTACTAAATTATAAAATTTGAGGATATAGTTGTGAAAATCATTCTATTTTCCTACATAGATCTTAACTGAAGCTGAACTAGAAATGAAATAAACTTAACTGGAACTAAATAAGAAAGCAACTAAAAGTGAACTAGAGCTCAACTAGAAATGAACTACAACTCAAGTAGAATTGAACTGGAACTGAAATAGAACACAAGTACAACTGAACTAGAACTGACATTAAATTAACTGAAATTGAATAAGAAATGAAGTAAAACTGATCAAGAACTGAACTCAAAATGAACTTGAACTGAACTAAAACCTAACTAGAAATGAACTAGAACTGAACAAGAACTGAACTCAAAATGCAATTGAACTGAACTAAAACTAGAACTAGAACTGAACTTGAACTGAACTAAAACTGGCATCAAATTAACTACAATTGAATAAGAAATGAACTAAAAATGAACAAGAACTGAACTAGTGCTGAACTAGAACTATAGTAGAACTTAACTAGAGCTGAAGTGGAACTGAACTGGAACTGAACTGAAACTGAACTGGAACTGAACTGAAACTGAACTGGAACTGAACTAGAACTGAACTAAAACTGAATTAGAACTGAATTTAAACTGAAATAGAACTGAGCTATAACTGATCTATAATTGAATTAGAACTGAACTAGAATTAAACTACAACTAAACAAGAACTGAAATATAACTGAGCTAGCTGAGTTAAGCTATAACAGATTTCATTTAAAAAGTTTATCTTAAAGCAGGGTATCACTTAGTCATCTTAAATGTTTTATTAATTTTTAAACATATTTTTTTTTTCAAAATTTATGTCTCTCCCCTTCTTTTTCATTCCTTTTGTGTTCGATTTCATATGAATATGACCATTTTTTGTTGAAGTTGTACAAGTCAATTTTTTTTCTCTCGCCCTTACTCAATATTGTTGTAACTGATGTCGTTGTAGTGTATTGTAAATGTTAAATTGTTCATAATTTTCATTGTATCTTTACAATCTGTGCTATGAACATTTTTTTTTCACATAGCTTTATATACATATATACATAGTTAACATATGTATATAAGCTGTTAACTTATATGTATTTCTCTATAACTATTTTGTCTGTCTTTCTTCCCCAGATTTTGTCTGTAGGCCAAACCAAACCAAATATTCAGCCGTCCTTTGTTGCATTTATATATTTGCTTAAGTGTTGTCAGTAAATGTTTTGTTCATTTTTATTTTCATATATTTTATCCATTTATTGGTCATATTTGAGTTCAATCGCACAAAAATTTTCAGTAGTTTTACATACAATTTGTTATTGTCATAAATTGTTACATATTGAACAAGATTTTTTATTTTTATTTTATTTTTTTTATTTTTTTCCTGTATTTTGTAGCAATTTTCATTTGGTTTTATATTGTGCTTAATTTGTTAGTAAAATATACAATGTCTGTATGTATGTATATATTTTGTAAGTTCATGTTAAATATTTTATTTTATGGTCATTTATTTATATTTTAAAATAAATAAAAGTTAATTTTGTTGTTTTTATTTTTTCTATTATTTGCCATACAATATGAAAAGTATGCAACATTTTCAAGTTCGTTTTTATTTAAATAATAAAAGTATGCTTCATTTAATGTAAGGATTATTTTTACTATTTTCAATCATATACTTTTTTAATGCTAGAAAAATGCTTTGTTAATATTGGTATGCTTTTTAATGGTGATTTAATTTTTTTTTTTTTAATTTTTTCTTTCAGTTAAGTTTAAAAAAATAATTTTTTTTAGTTAAAAAAAATGTGTTTTGTTTAAGAATTAAAAAAAGATTAATCCTAAAAGTATGCTTTGATAAATTCTAAACATTTTAAATTGTTTTTTTAAGTATATTTTATAAATTTTCTAACATATTTATTTATAAACTAGAGAAAAAGGTATAGTCGGTCAAGATCGACCTTATGATACCCTACACCATTGCTTATGTGTTCCAAAATTCCAGAAGGAGGCAATTGTGAACTTGTATTAAGTGAAAAATAAAAATATTAATACAGAATATTATATCGATACTAAGACTCACGTTAAAACGATTTTCAAAAAATGGATTCATATGAGAGCTATGACCAATTATGAACCGATTTCACGAAATTTGTCACACTGAAATAGAGCCGAACTAGGACTGAACCAGAACTGAAGTAAAACTAATCTGCAACTGATGTAGAACTAAACTAAAACTGAATAGAGCCGATCTTCTCTTTTTTAGAACTGATCTAGTGCTGAACTAGAAGTGAAGTAGAAGTGAAATAGAATGGAACTAGAACTGAATTATAACTGAACTAAAGTAGAAGTGAAATATAACTGAAATAGAACTGAACTAAAATTAAACTGAAACAAAACTAGAAAAATGACTCGAACTACACCAGAACTTCAATAGAACTAAATTAAAAATGACCTGGAACTGAACTAGAACTAAATTAAAAATGAACTAGAACTAAACTAGAAATGAACTACAACTGAACTTGAACTAAACTACAATTGAACCAGAACCGAACTAAAACCGTACTAGAACTGAAATAAGAAATGAACACTTGAACTTCACTAGAACTTTACTAAAAATAAGTTAAAAAAACACCTAGAACAGAACTAAAACTAAATTAAAAATGAACTAGAAATAAACTTGATCTAAACTAAAAATAAATTATAACTGAACCAGAACTGAACTAGAACTGAAATAAAAATTGAACTAAAACGAAACTAGATATGAACTATAGCTGAACCGAAGTAGAAATAAACTACTAAATTATAACTGAACTAGAACTGAACTAGAAAAGAACTAAAACTGAAATAAAACTGTACTAGAACCGAACTAAAACTGTACTAGAACTAAAATAAAAAATGACCTGAACTACATTAAAGCTTTACTAAAACTAAATTAAAATTGAGCTGAAACAGAACTAGAACTAAATTAAAAATGAACTAGAAATAAACTATAACTGAACATGAACTTAACTGTAATTGAACTATAACTGAAATAGCATTAAACTAGAACGGAACTGGAACTGAACCAGAACCGAACTAAAACTGTACTAGAACTGAAATAAGAAACTGAACTACACTAGAACTATAACTGAACTGTTATTGAACTAAAGAACTGAACTAAATCTGAACTAAGACTAAAATAGCATTGAACTAGAACTGAAATAGCACTGAACGAAAACTGAACTAGAACTGAAATGAAAATTGAAATAGAACGGAACTAGAAGTGAACTAGAACTGAAAAAAAATTGAACTAGAACTGATATAAAACAGAACTATAACTGAGCTAGAACTAGAATCGAACTAGAACTGAACAGCAACTGAAAAAAAATTGAACTAGAGCAGAACTAGGCACTGAAGTAGAACTGAACTGAAGTAGAACTGAACTAAAACTGAACTAGATGTAAAGCAGGAAATGAACTGTAACCTTTTACCTTTTTATGGAACTGAAATTGAAGTATTGAACTAAAACTGTAGCACAAATTAAAACTAATTCATGGTTAACACGTATTTATTTTATTGCTTGGATTTTGTGCTCCTCAGAGAGTGGGTAGACGGAAAGTTTTAATGATCTCTTTGGCCTATGAACTCAGAATAGCAGCACAAAAACTTGCTGCTATTCTGAACCCTGAGAAATATATATTTTATCATTTAACTATATAGTTTATTGCATTTTAAATAAATTTTTATTTAAATTTAAATATATTTTTTATAACATTCTCATTTTCGCTGAAAAAAAATAAAAATTACTTTTACAATCTGTTGTACGAGATATTTAAAAATACATTTAAACATTTAACAAAACTACACCAAAACTCTTGTGACTGATATATGAGCTGGACAAAAAGTTCAATGAAAAATACAATTTTTCATTTCACCCCCCCTCGAAAAAAAAGGAAAAAGAAGTTAACAAAATATATTTTGTAGTAAAAAAAAATTAACATGTAACTTTTATTTATTTTTCTGTTTTATTATACTCACACACCAGCAAATAAATAAATATATAGTAAATATTATACAAAAATAACAATGTAGCCGCATATTGAAACGAAAATTCAATTCAATTCGCATATTGGACACAAAAAATCAATGCGAATGCACTAAAGGCTGGCGGGGGAGAGAAAAAAAAATGAAACTCTTTAAAAATAAATATACAACAACAATGAAATAACATTTTTAAAGGACCAAAAATTTACAACAAAACAGACAGTAAAACAATACACAGGAAAAATAACAATTTTTGATAGAAACCGAAAAAAAACATTTTTTCGACTGCAATCATTCAGTCAACTAAAACAAAATTTAAATGAAATAAACAACAATAACAACAAAAAAATGTTGACTGCAATATGCAGTTAGAGGGGGAGAAAAAAATGATTTGTTAAGGGGGGAAAAAAACTGCATTTATTGTATATTTGCTACTATTTTTTTCCAAAGCTGAAGTGATGGTAGTAAAAATGTTCTTTTAAATAAAAATCAAATATCGTCCATTGATTGCTCGTTTCAATTTGATGTTGTTGTTTTTTTGTTGAAATCTTTTTGTGTT
>MINK01176127.1:0-16026 GCA_001735545.1 Phormia regina | reverse complement strand
TAAATGAATTTTTAGCGGAAAAAATTTGTAATAATTTCTAACAAAATATAAATTTTATTTATTTATTTAAGTACTAATTTATTTATTTACTTAATTCTTTATTAATTTAATTAATTATTTTTATTTAATTTTTAATTTTCACCTTGATATTTTTTTTCGGCAACAATTATCTTACAAATCACGTTTAATTGATAAAAAATAAAGTTAATACAACTAACCAAAAAAATAAAAAAAAAAATGATTTTAATTGACACTTTAGCACCTTATTCAGAATAAAAATCTTATCTTTAACTGAATGACGTCATATATATAAATTTTTATTAAACAACATTAAAGCTTCAATGATTTTTTATTAACAAAAATAAATATTTATTTATTTTTTTGGCCATAAAAAAAATCTTTTAATTTCCATGTTCAATTTAATGTCTTTATGAAATAAAAATTTATGGCTACAAAAAATAATTTTAAATTCAAGAGAAAAAAATTTTAAATTTAATGGTAAATGCAACCATTTTAGGTGTTTAATTTATGAAGCGTTTTTTATGGTTAAGAAATTTGTAAATAACATGGTTGATTTAAAAAAAAATCCCCGGCTTTCAATAGCTAATTTAGCAATTTAAAGTAAGAAGAAAATATATTTTTTATTAAAAGAAGAAAAATTAAATTAGTTTTATTTTTCATTAAATGTGAAAGGGTAAACACATTTTTAATTTTAATGAATTACTTTCACATACAAAAAACATTTAATAAAAATTAACGGTTTTTATTAAAGTAAAATAAGAGAATTAGTGATGCCATAAAATATAATAACAATTATAATAGAGAAGATGCCAATAGGGAATTTGTATTATAAGGGGTTACCATATGGTAATGTTGTTGGCAATTAAGAATAAAAGAGTATAACTATTGAAGAAAACTAAATTTAATCTAAATTTTTATGAAATTATTAAATAAATTTAATAAATTTAATTATTTTTCTTTATAATCTTTAATTTTATACTACTTTTTTTAAATCTTGTTTAATATTACAAATGTTTCTTATTACTTTTTTTCATTCAAGTAATAAAAATTCTTTAATGTTTTTTTTGGTTTTATATTTGATACAATATATTTTTCGCTTGTATGGTTTATTTGGTCATTAAGCTTTAAGTTACAGTTGGTATTTGTTTATAAAATGCTTGGATGATTTTAAATTATGTTAAAAATTTCGTCAGTTTTTTTTTTATAGTTTCTTGTATAATTATTACTCATGGTTTACGAGGTTTTAAATTAAAAAAAATAAAATAAAAAACAGCAAAACAAAAACATTTTATCACGTATCATTTTTTGGATAAATGTCTGTTTTTTAAATATATTTAAAATGTCAAATATTTAAAAAAAAATAAAGAAAAAGAAAATTGTTTTTCTTATTGTTTTAAAGATAAATAAATGGTCAGTGGACAAGGTTAAAAGCTTAAATTTTTATTTTATATAAAACAAAGCATAATTCCTCTCTCAACTAAGTGAATGAACTTGTAAATAAATCTTATTTTATATTTTCAATTTATTTTTAAAACAGCTGTCAAAAAAATAGATTTTTTTCTTTATATTACGTTTATTAACCAATTTAAATTGATTTTCAAAGGTTTTAAACTTCCGCATTAAAAGTTTATTTGAAAAAAAGTATAATTATCGAAAAAAATATATACAAAAACAAAATTTGTACAATATAATTAAAAATTCAAAATGAGAAGTCATGTAAATGAACTTTGGAATTTTGTATTTTAATGAAACACCAACAAAACAAAAAAATAAATCAATAAATAAATTATAAACAGTGCATAACAAAAACCTTTATTGTTGTTGTTTATTATTAAACATTAAACAACTAAATAAAAAAAAAATTATATAAAATAATATTAACTCACAAATTTAAAACAATATTTCGCAATTGATTTAATGATTTTTTATATTTAAATTTTAATAAAATTTCTTTATGAATAATATATTTTTTGTCAATTTATTAAATTCATATTCATTTTATTTATAAAATATATTTAAAAACTTTTAAGGCAATTGGCAACATTTTTAATAATTTTAATACTAATTTTTTATTTAAATTACTTTAAAAATATTAAGGAATAAACATATATAAAGTAATGAGTTATAATAGCTATTTTTAACTATTCAAAATTTTAAGGCAACGTTGCCAAATTTCTTTAAAATTAAAAATAATCCTTTTTATAAGTTTTAGTAAATACTTTGAAACTAAAATTTATTAAAAATATAAGTTTTCATAACATCTTTAGCTATTTTATAAAATTAAGCAACGTTGCCATATTTCATATTTTCCTAAGAAAAGCTAAATTATGATATTCCGACCCCTGCAAAATAGCTTCAATTAAAAATATTATTTGGAATTATTTAATTTTTTAGAAGTAAATGAATTATTGAATATAAGTAGATAAATAAATAAATAAATAAATAAATAAATAAATAAATAAATAAATAAATAAATAAATAAATAAATTACTTAAAAAAATAAAAAGTCAATCAATCATTTAATGTTAAAAATTATTTACAAATAAAAATTTATTACAAAATTTTTCAACTTCAAATATTTTTTAATCCTAATTTTTCATTTAAATTACTTTAAATAAATAAAGAAAGAAATAAATGAGTAAATAAATAAATAATTCATTAATTGATTTAAATATATAAAGAATTTTTAATAATTAATTTTATTTAATTTAATAACAACTTACATTTAAATAACTTTAATATGGTAACTCTCTTGCCTATTACCTTTCATAAACATTTCTGACATCTGTCAATTTGTATAAATTTTTTGTTTATTTGTTTTTTTCATGCTGTAATTTCCAATTATTATGACATAGTACATATTTTTGTTTTTGTTTTTTATTTGTTTACTTTCTTGTTTTGTTTACAATAAAAATCCTTATTATCTTTAACAAATAAATTATAAATTCATTATTATTGATAATTATTTGTTTATTATTTACTACATTTTATGGGGGATAAATAACCAACACAATTATTTATGGATATGGATATTTATTTTGCTATTTACGTAATAAATTTATTCTTGTTTTTATTATTATTTTATAATAATTCTATTACAACTTAGCAACCAAAGGCCATTTATTTATTTTGTTCTAAATGTTTTATAAAAGTTTATTTTAAAATGGGTCATAATTTATAGAATATTATTGTTTTTATAAATAAATTTAATTGTACACTATTATAGACTTTTTCTTTCTGTGGCATATTTAGCTGCATATATAAATTATTTATGGTAATTTTTAATGCAAAAAAAAAACTGGGTGTTTTTTTAATAAATTATTTAAACAGGTGGTAGAAAAATTCAAAATGAAAAGGACGTCATTAATAAATTGTCAATATGTAGTAGAAGTAAAATTAACCCATTAAGGGCCATTATTACAACTTGCCAATAGCTAAAGGTATGATGTTATTGGACAGATAAGAAGCATTAAAGCTAAAAGTGGCCGAATAAGGCTAAAGGAAGATCATCCTACCTTTAAATTTAATAGTGAGGTTATTATTTGAAGTTGGCCACTATTTTCTGCAAAAATATGGCAACTTCATTAAACATAAATGTTTATGTCAGAAAAACAAAGACAAACAAAAACATGACGTTGCCAACTATGTACAAATTGTCAAGAGTAATCGGTATTTTCCTTTGATGATTGCCATAATTTTGAAAATGTTATTTAATTTAATTTAAGTTGTAATAACGAAAAGTTTTAAAGTTCACTTTATACCTCACTTTAATTAAAGTTACCTTTTACTATTACGAACATTAAGGGCAAGTTGTAACAATGGCCCTAAATGAAGCAAGAGTTTAGGATTTTTTTTTTTTTTTTACAAATATTTGTTAAAAAAATTATTAAAATTTCTCAAACCTGTTTGGGCCTGCTATATAATGTTTACATTTTTAATTATTACTTTGATGTTTTTTTTTCTTTTTTTTTTAATTTATAAACAAATTAGCACGTGTTTGCGGGTGACTAGCTGTTAATTTTATATTTAAATAAATTAAATAAAGTAAAACAAAATTATTTAAAAAATCTATTTTTATTTTAATTTCTTTTAACAAATGGAAAGTTTAATTTTTTTCTTTTTGTAAATTAAACAAAATACATATATTTTTTTAAGGAAAGTTGTTAAAAGAATTATTTTTTAAAGTTGTTATTTTTTTTTTTATTTAATCTAAATTTAAAACCATATTTATTTTTTTTTTTTCTTTTAAATAAAACAGTTATTATATTTTAAACCGGTTTAATTTAGATCTTCATATGTTTGTTTAAATTTCAAATTTAATGTTTAACTGAAAATCAAGTTCATGATTCAAATATTTTATTTAAAATTAAGCTGGTTTTTTTCTTCTCTTTTAGCTCTTTTCTAAGTAAGGCGGCTTTTTATCAAGAGTTAAAAACAATTTGTTAACATTTTTATTAATACTTATTAACAAAAATAATAAAATAAAAATTTGCATAAATGTTTAAAATCAGTTTATTAACACAGACTTTGTGTCTAAGTTTTTAAATAATAGGAAATTTCTAGAAAAATTTATATAAAAAAATTTAAATTTTAAACAATATTTTAAACAAAAATTTTTGTGGAACTTTTTGGCCTCAAATTTTGATTTTCTTTTGAATTTTTTTTACAATTTTTCCGCGAAATTTTTTTGTTTATAAAAAATTCTTTGTATTTTCATTCTTCCTACAAAAGTAAAATAATCATAAATTTTATAATATTTCATCATCAAAAATTAATTTTGCTATTAACTTTATTTTCAATTATTTAATACTTTCTTTAATTCTCAAAAAAAAAACTTGTTTATGTTTAGTGGCTTTATTTTAAACAAAAATTATTAAATTTAGCTTTTTTTGTTGTGGGGAAGGTCATTTAAAATAACTGACGAAATAATTTTTAGGCTAAACGTCATGAATTTGTTGTTTTTAATTGTTCTGTTTGTCATTTATTTTTAAGAAACCCACCTTCATTAATTCAACTCTTTAACGTCATATGGCCATCTCCTCTCCCTTGTTGTCTTTGTTTTTTTTTATTCTTCTTCTTTATTAACATGTGATTAATATAATTCTTCTTATATGTTTCTATTTAAATTTATGCCAAAATAAATTTATACAAAAATAAATAAAGAAAATATTTATTAATAAATAAAACCCATGACTAATATATCCATAATATAAATTTAGTTAAAGAATTGCTGCTCTATTAGCCCCACTTGTTTATACTATCTCTCACGCACTATAACTCCCCATTATTAAATGTCTGCATTTTTTTGTTTTCTATACTCATTCTCTGCTAATTATGTTTTAATGTTGGTTTGTTTATATATGTGTTTTCAGAGAGAGTGATTGCATACATATATTTAGCATTATTTTATCTTTTGTTTTGTTTATAAAGTTTTTTTTGGGGTTTTTGTTATTGGGTTGGTTATTGCGTTTATTGTTGTTGTTATTGTGGTTTTCAGCAATGCTATTTTAGGTAGTAGTAGTAATAAATGCTAAAAATTGCATCATACACAATTTAGAGTTATTTTTATAAAGATTTTTTTTATTTTATTTTTTTACTACAACAATTGATTGAACTTTAATTAAGATATTTTTGTTTAATGGTATGTGTTTTAAACAAAAATTTAAAGTGTAATGACATTGATGTTTAAAGTTAATTAAAATAGAAGCAAATAAATTAAATTCACTTAAAAGTATGAAAAAGTTGAGATTAATTTTATAAACCCAGCAAACTTTTTTTTAATTAACTAAGAATTAAAAATAAAAATAATTAAAATAATTTTGAAAATTAACATAAATTTTTGATAAATTAAAATAGGTTGTATTATAATTATAAAACAACTTTTCTGATTTGTTATAAAAAATTAATTATTAGTTAAATTTTTTGTTTACTTTTCATTTGTTTTTTATATTATATTAATTTTATTCTTATCATTATTTTTATTATTTAAATTTGTATAAATTCTAAAAACTAATCAAAAAAATCTTTGCATTTTAATGTATTCAACGTGTAAAGATTTTAAATTAATTTATTATTTTAAAAATAATAACTAAACAATAAGTTTGTAATAAAAATTCAAACACCCACTATAAAAATACAAAATCATTATAATCAAAAAGCTTTATAATATTCTTAATTTTTATTTTGTAATTGATTTTGTAGTTTATTAATTAATAATCAATTTAATAAATAAATTAATAATGATAATAATGACGGCTGATTAGTTTTGGAATTTATTACAAATACTTGACACGTGTAAAGTATTTGTCAATAATTTTGTTTGTATACACTTTAACAAAATATTAGAGAATTCATGTGTTTAGGGGAGAAAAAATAATATTAGACTGCATAAAAAGAAAGGCAATAAAATATAAATAAATAGATAAATAAAAATAATTAAACAAATAAATCCTTATATATATTATAAAAATATATTGTAAGTCTATTCCTTTGGGCGTAATTTTTCTAATATTTATTTCGACACTTAAGCAAAATTTGAAATTTGGCAACATGGTCTAAAATTTAAAAACTATTAAAAAGAAAATAATTTTGAATAAACGTTTACTACTGAAGAGTAATCTAATAATAAAGATCTTTATTTCGACACTTAAGCAAAATTTAAATTATTTCACTTAAAGTTTTTATTCCTTTTAAAACTAAAGTCTGGTAACTTTAAAATATTAGTTCTTTTGTTTTTCAAATAAATTCCTAAAACCTTTAACGTACGTAAAGGCTTAATTTAATATAATTTTGATAAAAAAAATTATATGCCTCTTATTACTTTCTTTTTTATTATCATTATTGCCTTAATGCTATTTTATTTTATAAAAAAAAATATATTGTAATTAAAATTTATTAGTTTATTTCATGTTAATTGTCTTTAATATTAGGCTTTATTTGATAGATAAGATTGTCTATATTAATGATAAGATAAAAATAAAATAAAAATTTGGCTAAAATTGTTATGACAGATAAAATTTGTAAAATAATTTTTGAAATTCTAGGATTTGTATAATGTTGCCAAGTTAATTTACAGAAGTATAAACAACAAAATAATAATAAATAATAATTGTTAAGTATAATTCTGGGAAGATAAAAAGTATTAAGAGGAATTTTAAAACAAAGAAAATACTTAAAAAAAAATATTCAAAGGTTTTTAAAAGACCAGACAAGAAAAGTCAAGGAACTTTAAACAAAAATTCTATAAAAACTTTATTTAATTTAGTACTTTTTTTCTGTAAATTTTGGATTTTGAGAATTATAATTATAGTTATTTAATTATTTATTTTATTTATTTATTTATTTTTAAGAATTTTTTTATTTTATATTTTTAAATTCTTAAATAGTTTGTTAATTTTGTTGAAATAATTGTTTGTTTTTCTTGTTTAATTTTATTACAAAATTCTTTTTTTTTTAATTATTTGTTTATAAAATTTTTGTGTAATAGAAAAACACAAAATTTTCTCTTACTAGGTCTAGGTCAATTGAAAATGCCGCCGTCGCCACTTGATGTTTATGCGTTTGTCTATTAAGTGTTTTAATTTTTTGTTAAAAATGTGCAGAATTTTAAGAAAAAACACATTGAAATATAAAAATTTAATTTGTTTTGTTACTAAAACCCCTATCTCCCTGTTCCTCAGCAACAGACTCATCAAAATTACACTAACAGTAAAAAGAAAAACAATATTATTAAAAAAAACATCAACAAACATTTTAAAAAAATATATATTAATTTTATTTTTAAATTAAAAAAATGTATAAATTTTTTTGGTTTCATTACAAATGAAACAAATTAAATTCAATAAAACTTAATATTTTTTTTGTCCTTCACTGTTACTTTTTGTTTAACTTTTACTTATTTTGAGAAATGTTGATTTTTTTCTTAAAATATTTATAATTCTCTGCAATTACATGTTACGCATTTGTTTTGAATTTCTTTTAAAATCAAAAATTCTAAAAATAATTTTTGAGAAAAGTAGCCTCAATTGAATTAATTTTTTTGGCAAACGAATTTATACTAGAAAAACTGTATATTATTTTCTAAAAACAAAAACATTATTTTGAAAGTAAAAGTCTTTTAAAGATATTTTTAAAAACGAATTAATAATAAATTTTATTTATATATTGCAAAAATTTTTTTAAATATATTCCAGAAAACTTATTAAATTTCGTATATTTTTAATATTTTTCTCAGTGTAAATTTATATAACATTAATGAAGAATTTTCTTTATTTAATTTATTTTAAAATATATTAAATTTCATATCTTGAATTAAAATTATTTAAATTTATTTGTCTCTTTATTCTCCTTATTATTTATCCTTAAAAGGAGTGTCATTTGGTTGCTTGCATTTATTTATTTTGTAACCCTACCTTTGTTTTATTATTTTATTTTTTACCTTAGTTTAAATATATTTATTTTTAATATTAAAATCGATAGGAAATGAAAGGATAATATAAATATATGACACTCTTGACTATTCAGCAAAAAAAAGGTAGGCAGGGTAACTCTGCTAAAAAAAAGAGTGGTAGAATAGGGTATGAAAAAAGAGTAACATAAAAGGGAAGGTGGCCACTCAGAAATAAATGGAAATGTAAACAAAGGATTTTTTGTTTATCATAGGGAAATATCAATAATAAAATAACGTTACTAGAGAGAGGCAGCGAGTAAATAAGTGAGGGAGAAATTAAAAGAGCAGCAGTAAAATAGATATTTAAAAAATTAGGGTTTGACTTTTGGGAGAAAAATAATTTAAAAGTAATTGAAATAATTATAAAATAATCTATTATAAATTATTATTTTTTTAATACTAAAGGGAGAGAGAGAAAGTGCTAGAGTATGAAAGTATAGTTTGTGAAAGAGAAGAGAGTAAAGTAATTTAATTAATTATAAAGTAATCAATTCTAATTTCCTTAATAATCAAAAGCAGAAAGTAAAATATTTAAAACAGTTTGCTTTACATAAAAAAAAAATAATTGTTTAAAGATATCAATGATTAATTCAAAAGTAATTAATCATTTTTTGCTTCAACTGCATTTGTTATTTTGTCTATTAAATTTATTTCTGTTCGATATACTTTTGTTTAGATAATAAAAATAATCTAATTTTGTTGTTTTATTAAATGATAATGCATTTTCTGGGCAAAATATTTATTAAAAAATTAATAAAATTTGTTAAAATTAAATTTTGTTGTCAAGTCTTTTATAATTATCTTGAAAAAGCTACACGTTTCTTTAATTATCATACAAAAATAAACTTAAGTTTATAAAAAAAACAAGACAAATACAATTTTTTATAATTAATTTTTTTTTTCTCAAACCAATGCTCAACCTCTTTAAACTACTTTAAATTGCTTTTAACTTCCCTTAACCTGTTAAAATAAAAATAAATTTTCCTTAGATAATAAAATTTAAACAAAAGATCTCTTTTTAAATCATTCTCTTCTAAAATTATAATTTATAATTATTTTCACACTGTGTTAAAATCATTTACAACGCTTTCAACTATTTCACACATGCATATCAGTTTGAAAAATACAAATAACACAATTAACAGTAAAAATTTAAAGCTTATCTTGTTTATTTTATTTAAATAATAAATAACAAATAAAAGATGATGTTTTTCTTAAAATTTCCATTTTAAATAAAATTTTGTATAATAAATAAAAATGTAAATACAACCACATCATAATCAACCTCACATTAAGAGGATAATTATTTTGTTAGGTTATACTTCCCTTTATAATTTCTAAAATACTTTGCATATAGACGACTTACATTACAATGGATGCATGTATATAAGTGGCGCCACATTAGACAAATAGTAAATATAAAACAAAAAATAAATAAAAGAACAAAAAAAATGTATAGCAGAACAAAGGATAAAACTAGAAACCCATAAAACACAATAGTAGCAGTAACAAAAATAACAACAATAACAAATTAGAGGTGTTATATACACATGACTGACTAACTAAAATGAATGTGACATACGGTCATACCTAGCTAGAACAATAACAACTAGTTGCAATGTATGTAAATTTCTTAACCTTAAAGCAGAGATATACTATAATAGTAACAATAATAACAACAACACATACATACTTATAAACAGAAAAGCTAAGCCACCCATTTTTTGTGTTATTCTTGGGGTGAATACGTTTTTTTTCTTATTGTTTACATAGTGTTTTTCTTTTTTCAATAATAACAAGCATTTCTCTATACTAACTCTCCCACCCACCCACATAATAATGAGTAGGGAGCATTATTAAAATTATAAACCACACCGTTATTTTGTAAGGTGGTTAAATATGAGAAATACAAAAACACACAAACATCAAAAAAAAAAAAAAAATAAGCAAAAACAAAACAAAACAAAAAAAAAGTGTCATAAGACTTTGATGTCTCCTTTAACAATAGACAAATGATGGCAACATTCAAAACAATAAGAACAACAACAACAAATATAATATTTTAGCTGACAAACGAAGTGTAAACAAAACAATAATTTAATACGTATAATAATAATGTATTTGCTTAGAAAAAAAAGGAAATTTAAATTTATTTACAAGAATTTCTTGTTAGTTCTTATAAATTTAAATTTATTTACAACAATTTCTTGTTAGTTCTTATAAATTTAAAACATTTAATATTTAAATGAAGAAGCTTTATTAAGAATTAAAAAAGGAGTAATGTAAAATGTAAATGAGCAATTAATAGGAGAAGATATAAAATCAACAGGGTTGTATTTATGGCAAAAAAAAAAATATTAAATTAAATATAATTTTAAAGAAATTTATAGATTTTAATGCAAAATTTTATAAACAAAAAATATTTAATTCGGTGTATAAATTAAATAAAAAAGTCACAGTTTTGAAATTTAACAAAAATTAAGTTTTATTAAAATTTTTTTTAAAATGAAACTAGAGATTAGAATTTTTACTTAAACAATAAAATTTGAGCTTATTTTATTTTAAAAGAAAAAAAATAAATATTTACTTTAGAAATGCTTGGTATAGGTTTTGTTTTTAATTTCAAAGAATAATTTTTATTATTTAAAAAGGTTATAGCTGAAAATAAATTCATAACCTCAAACATATTTTTTAAAAGAATTCTGCTGGAGACATAATTTTTCTGTCAAATTACACATTAATATTTAAAAAAATCATTGAGAACAAAAATGAACATAATTGTTTATGATTTAAAAAAGTTATTGGAGAAAATATTTTCATAACCTCAAAAATATTTGTTTAAAAAATGCTTGTTAGAGGATTTATTTTGCCAAGAAATTCTTGGTTTTTATTTACAAATTCTTTGAAAATAAAAAATTTTCAAAATGTTTTATTTTTATAGAAATTTTGTCAAAAAATAAGTTCATAACCTCAAAAAAAATTTTTTTTTTCAAAATAACAGCCATAGGTTTTATATTTTAATTCAATTATTACCTTTCAATACACAAACACATAGACAACAAAAATATATAAAATATCTCGCATTTTATAGAAGTTATAACACAAAATATTATTCTAACCTCAAAATTACTTTTTAAAAATTAGTTTGCAGGAGGTATATTTTTTAATACAAACATGTGTGTTTTAGTCATTATTGATAGTTTAGAATTTTTATATAAATTGTTGTGAGCTTTTAAATTAATTCTTCCCTTTTTAAAAATTATGGCTTTGATATTAAATTATTAACATTTACTGTACAAAGCACAGGAAATAATCTACTTTATATTTATAAATGACGTTAAAGACTATTTTTATATAAAAAAAACAATAACACAGAACAAAGAAAAGTTAAATAAATGTTTATATGCAAATATGCAGAATGAAAATAGAACATTAATTTACTAAAACTCTTCTCCCTCCAAGAAAAAAAACAACATTCAACAAATTACTCTCTAACAAAGGTCCTTATTTTCCCTACAACTTGTTTGTATTATAGTATATAGTATTTACTCATTGGTTTATGGAGAAATTTCCATTATAGCAAAGTGTTTTTTATAAAAAAAAATCAATGAGATCATATGTATGCATGAGAATATTTCTCTAATAGTTTTTCATTTCATTATAATAGCAAAGAACAAAAAAAGGAAAATTCACTTAAAGTTGTTGTAGTATTTTTATTACATCAATTTGTAATAATGAAATAAAAAAAAACTGACGACTACAGCAAAAGAATGTAAAGAGTTATTGATTTTTTCTTTTATTATTTTCTACTTTTAATAAATTGTTGCTTGTTTAAATAACAAAGTTTAAATTATTTTACTTTCTTTTAATATGAATTTTAATATTTTAAATATTTAGCATTTTTATAGGCTTTGAAATGTCTTGTATAATAAATTATATTTCCCAGGAGTCATATTATCTTTTGGCCTTGTTGCAATAGTATAACTTGGCCGTACCCAGTTTTTGTTTATAGGTGATAAATAGAAAATGACATAATGTTTTTTTAAGGGAAAATGCTAGAAAATAAATAAATAAATGAAACGCAATTGCTTAATTACTCTACACAAATAATAAAGAAAAAAGTAATTAGCATTACTTAAGGGGTTAATAAATTGTAAAAAGATAAATAGAACTCTAAAGTACCGTATTATTACCCTTAATTAATTATATTTTCTATAGACATCTAAAATTTACTCTTGTTCAGCTTATTTTTAAATATGGCAGCTCCATTCTCTACCACCTACCTTAACTTGTTGTCAAAATGGTAACTCTTTTTTATTTTACCATTTTTCCCTATATGGCATCTTTAGTTTTTTTTTTTTCTGTTATTTTTATGGTAAAATTTTATTTGTCATTCTCTAAAAAAAAAAAAATGGAAAATTTTGGCATTTGATTAATATATTAAAAATATTCTATATTAATTATTATAAATTGCGAATGGTACTAATTTTTATAATAAATAAAATTAACAAAAACGTTTTACACTTTATTTCTGCCACCTACTATTAAACAACAATTTTCACTTTATATGCAGAGATGCCAGATGTTTTAAGAAGAAAATAGCCAATTTTAAAGATAAATGAAATAAAAAAATAGTTAAAATTGTTCAATAAATAATATAACTGATATTTGAAGAGAAAATTCCAATTTTTTTTTTAAATTAAAATTATTTTTCTAAAATGTTTGCTAGACATTTAATTTTTCTACCGAATTATTCCTTTTTATGCCTAAAATCAGGGACATTAAAAATAATAAAAAATATACATATTTAAAGAAGTTATGACAAAAAATATTTTCATAACCTAAAAATATTTTTTCAAAAATGCTTGCCGGAGATTTTATTTTTATACCAAATTATTCCTTTTTATGTCTATAATCAGGGACATTAAAAATAATGCATATCTATACATATTTAAAGAAGTTATGACAAAAAATATATTCATAACCTCAAAAATATTTGCTGCAGATTTAATTTTACTACCGAATTATTCCTTTTTATGCCTAAAATCAAAAACAACAAAAATAATGCAAAAAATACAAAAACTCTAAAATTCCTTATTTCATACATAAAGATAAAAGTCTATAAATCTGGCATCTTTCTTTTATTTATACACAGTGTAGTTTTACATATTATTTGAGTTTATTTTTAATTTGTTAATTTTCATATAAAATATGTGTTAATTTTCTGAATTATATATTAAAAATAATCTTTTCATTATTCTTTTATCTTTTAAAAAAGACGAGAAGCCCCATTAATTTTGAGTATTTGTTTACAATTAGCACTTGTCAATTTAACACTCACTTCACTCTCTACATGCCATTTCATTACACTCTTTTAACTTAAAATTTTCCTTAATAATATTAATATTTAACAATTAAAACAAATAGGTATATCTTATTAAATAATACATATATGTTTGTGTGTATGTATGTGTTGTTCTAATGTATGTATATACTTTGTGGAAAAACTTTCGCTTTTCTTTTGTCACGTCAGTCACTACATACAACAAAGACTCAAGAAAATTGTTTTACTCTTGTCATTAAAAAGAACAACAAAAAAATGACAAAATAGAGAAGAACTCTTTATAAGAAATGCAAATAGTCCCCCAAAAAAGAATTTTGTCAACCGTTATCTGGTGGAGGAGAATTATAGGGAGAGTATATGTGCGTGTGTGTGTGTCAATGTTTTCAGCTAACGCACTTGTACCCATACAAAGCTATAGGGAACACTGTGAAGAACACATAACACTCATCAACACGTGTGTTTGTATGAAAAAATTAAACAAAAAGGAGAAAGAGCTACCAGACTGTAGAAAAATTGTAAATATATATATTAAATGAGGGAAATTAAAATAAAAACAGGTAGTTTTTAAAATATGATAAATTAAAGATAAAGGCATTTAAACGAATAGTTTAAAACAATTAATGCTCTTTTTTATCTTCTTTGTGAGATAACTCTTTATTCTATTGAACTAACGTTAGTTCTGTTATCTTTTGTTAACATATTTTTTTCTTTATGTATTCTTTCTTTAAATCTGGCAACTTAACTCTGTAATGCTCTCTTGGTATTAAACTGATAAATTTTATTCCTTTATTTTGTTTATTGGAGTAAAAATTATAACATTACGCTTAATACAGGGATAAATAATATCTTAGTAAAACAACAACGCATTTTATACATTTTTTTTATAAATGTATTTCTCTAGTACTATGAGTACTTCTTTATTACCACTACATACTTGACCATTTTAACGTTAAAATATTTACTCACCCATACATGTGTATGCTGTTGTAGAGCAAACCGATACGAAAACAAAAACAATATCTATATGTGATGTTTTTTTCCAACAATTTCAGTACATTTGTGCACTTATGAGAGTCAACATGTTATTTTGAAATTTTTAACACAGAAAAAAAAAAAAATATATAAAATAAAATTATTAAATAAAAAAAAACTCCAGTTATTTAATTTTATAAGAAATTTGTTTATAGTTTTAATAAAAAATAAAGTGTTATTTTTTAAATACAAAAAAGTAAATAAAAATTATTTTTATTTAAAAAAAATAGTAAGGAAAAACAGTGATTTTTACACCGTGAGAAATTTTATTTTGAAAAAAGTGTGTTAATGTGATAAATAAGAAGTTTTAAATAATATAAATTTCATGATTTTTTTTTTTATTTTTGGAGAATTTGTTTTATTAAATAAAATTTAAAAAAAACCTCGTAAATAATAGCAATTTATTGGAAACCCCACACACAACCACAGCTAGAAAATATTCCATAATATAATACAAAAAAAAGAAAGAAGGCAAAAAAGCTAAATATAGAAAATAAATTAAGAAACCAAAAAGAAACAAAAGATTTGTGAAAAAAATTTAACAAAAAATGGAACGAAAATGTTTAAAAAATTGAAATAAACAAAAGAAATAAATTTGTATTATAAAAAATATAGATAAAATAAATAACAAATATGTTTAAATACAAAAAATAAATAAGTAAATAAATACAATATTTATGAAATAATTACAAAAAAAAATAATAATAATATAAAAATGAAAGAAATTTTAAATACATAAAAAATTACAAATATAAACAATTAATATTTAAAAGATTTAAAGTTATATAAGTCTTATAATTAATTAAAAAATATTAAAATATTAATAATTAAATTTTAAAAATTAAAAATAATAATTTTAACAATAATTTAACATTGAAAAAAATAAAAATATATGTAAATATTTTTAAATAAAATATTAATTTCACAAAATAAAGCAAAATATTAAAAAAAGATAATTAAATAAATAATTAAAAAAAATAAATAAATAAAAATAATTCCTTAATAAAAAATTTAATTTTTTAAATAATTTAAATATTAATTTAATAAAAAATAATGTTAAAATACATGCAAAATTATTCGCAATTATAAAAAAATACTATAAATAATAAATTCAATTCAAAATTCAAACATAAACAAATCAATGAACATAATAAAATATTTAAATTATAAAATAACATTG